>PUFA01000599.1:0-151123 GCA_003508835.1 Eonycteris spelaea | reverse complement strand
TTTTGTTTTTTGTTGGTTAGTTGGTTTTTGGGGTTTTGTCTCTGGTTATTTCTTGTTGTATGCTATATTCCAGTTTTGAATCTTTGGTGTGTGGTTCCACTACCAATATTTGAAAAGGATATATATATATAGTCTTCCATTTCCTCTGTGTGTGTCTTAGTCTCCATCCTTTGTGAATTGGATCTTTGAATTGCTACCTTTTCAGTCATTGTTTACCTCAATTTGTTCCTATTTATGGTGAACATTCATTACTATTCATTCCTTGCCTATAACAGTTCTCTTATTTATGTTTATAATGCCCTGTTCTTAGTAAGGTTTTACTTCTTTGCTTTTATTTGCCTGATAGTCACTTTACTCCTAATTATGGGGTTTTTTTGTCATTTTATTTTCAGTGAACTGACCCCTTTCAATATTTCCTGTAGTGCAGGCCTCATAGTGGAGAATTCCCTCATTTTTTTTTTTTAATGTCTGGAAAGTTCTTTAATTTTCTCCTTTATATTTAAAGAAGAGCTTACCTGTATTACATTATTCTAGGATAGTAGTTCCTTTACTTAAAAGTGTGAATATTTTGATTCCACTCCTTTGGAGGACATATGGGGAGGGGCCCTCGGGGTTTGATGTTGGGGGTTGCAATCTCAGCCTTGGTTTTGCAACCAGCTGGTAAAAATCAACGGTGTTGTTTCTCTGTGTGTCCCATCTCGCTTCTCTGCCTCTGCCCTAATAACTGAGCCCTGCTGCCAGCTGCATGGAACTCACAGCTCTTCCAATGAAGGGCTGTTCAGGAAACTTGCTGCACCTTCACCCCTCCCCCCCTCCTGCAGGAGCTCTGGAAATGCAAGAGGCAGCTTCTTTATTTCTCCCAGTCCACCATCTGACACCCGGGGTTCTGACCTGTGGTAGCTCTTATGCGCAGATCCCATGCTCAGATGTGCTTGGTGTGCACTTTTGGGTGTTTTTTGTTTCAGTTTTCGACGTTCACCTTATTGTTTTTTTTCAAGGGGAGAGATCTGAGACATCTTCTCACTCTGCCATGTTTCTCAGAATCCTCAGTATTTTCCATTGCTTATCTCTGTCTTGCGAACATACTATTGGAGAATCTGAGGCTCACCAATGTTACCTCTCTGAATGATAATAAATAACAACTTGTTGGCACATACAGGTAGCTGAGGAGATAAGAAAGGGATCACAGGTTACTAGGCCGGCTGAAATAGGCACATCAAGGCCTCTTGCTATTAGCTCAGGCAGGGGGCAGTATTCAGCTTGACCCAGAAGAAGGTCATACTCAGCATAATTCTGTGTGGACAGAGAATAGCTCTGCTCCTGGTAACAACATGGCCCACTAGCAATGCAGGAGGAGAACAGAAGAGGCAAATTCATACTAGTTGTGTAGTTACAGCCTTGTTTTTTTAACCTTCAGTTAGTCTGGAGACCCCAATTGAAGGGTAGTATGATGGCCTATGCTGACCTTCACACAAGGAAATCCCACTGCTATTTGCTGCCAAATTCACTGAAGGCCACATGGCTAGTGTCTGGAAGCTATATAATATTAAAACCATTCCTTTTTTGAGAGTTGTCTGTGTGCTTTGGCATTTTAGCTGAATTCATTCATGTTATCTTCACAATAACCTAAGGGGCACGTACTGTCATTGTCCCAGTATATATAGGAAGAGGTCAGGCACTAAGAAGGGAAGTTGCTGACCCTAGGTACCTATAGTTTCTACTCAGGCAGTTTACTCTCTAAGCTGAGGCTTCATAAACTCAGGAGGCAGCCTAACTGGGCAGCTATCTCTGCCACTATAACTTGAACAGGTTGCTGAAGTTTTTTTTTTTTATTGTACAAACTGAAGCCAAGATCATACCTTCCTCAGGGATTAAATGAAATAATGCATGGAAAGTAGTTAACGTTGTGCCTATCACACAGCAAGTGCTTAATATATGTCAGGTGGAATTGTTTGCCAATAGCAGGATTGCGCTTCAGTTCAAGGCAGGGAGACAGTGCTGGTTTTGCACCCAGAACAGACCCAAGGCTGAAGCCCAGCCTCAGAAAATGCAAAACCTTGGTAACTTTTGAGAGTAGTCACACTGTAACTTAGCTGTTTTGGTCCCTCCCTCCACCACTCACCTGTCCCCTGGTTTGTTTTGGGCTCCCTTTTGTCCGTGGACTTAGTACTAACACGGAGAATTGTACAACTGTTGCTTGTCAAGGTTAAAAGTCTGGTTCCAGCCTTAATAGATTCAATTCCTGACTCTGATAATTACTGATACATGACATTGGATAAGTCACATAACTGTGTGTTTTCCATCTTTATAGTTGAGATGATAATAATAGTAACTGCCTTAAAGTTGGGACGATGCAATAGCACTTGCCTTAAAGGATTGCTGTAAACAGTAAATGGATAATATGTGTAGTAAAGAATCCAGAACAATGTCTTTCACAGACTAAGTATTCAATTAACATTTGTTAATATTTCATTTTACAGAAACAAGATGACAGGGGTCTGTTGTATGTTGGAGGAGGAGATCTTTTTGCTAACATTTATTTTATTTGATTGCCATAGTTGTTGGGAGGGAGAAAGTTTGGGTGTGTGTGTGTTGTGTGTGTGTGTGTGAGAGAGAGAGAGAGAGAGAGAGAGAGAGAGGAGAGAGATCCAGTCAGACTAGCAACATTAATTTTTTTCAATTTCCCTTTCATTTCAAGGGGGAAAATTTAAAGCTGAATATGCATATTGATACCAAATATATGTCTCACAAGTTTAATAAAAAATAGTGACTTGATTGGGAATTAGGATCTCCAAGCCTCAATTTGGCTTCAGTTCAGGGCAGGGAAACTGTGCTGGTTTTGCACCCAGAACAGACCCAGGACTGAAAACCCAACCTCAGAAAATGCAAAGGCCTGACTTCTGTCACATCTTACTGTCACTGTGGGTTACATCCTTTCCCCTTTGGAGACCTCTGTTTTTTGACTGAATAATAAAGAAAGGGAGAGACTTCCTTGTAAGACTCTGTGACCCCAGCTCATCCACTTGGAGGACTTTTTGTCCTCAAGCAAACCTATTGACTAACATGTCCCCATTTCCCCCCATGTGTTCAGTTTTATAAGGGAGGTTGCCTTCCTTGGCTACTGAACTTATGCATGTGAAAGCTGGGGCTATCCTAATCTCTAATGGCCTGGACTAACTCCTGCTTGCTAATGAAACCACTCTCTGGGGAAGCCACCAATCTCTCCAAATCTCTTTTATGTCCTGTCCTAGCTTGTCAGAACTAGCTCTGCCTGCATTTTTAATGGTTTCTTAGACCTGTCAAAAAAGCTGGCAGGCCTGCCATGTCACAGCTATGGTAAGTCATCTTTATAACTTTCTGTTCCAGTGCTACTCAATGTCTCAGTGCTCTCAAACCATACTGACACTCTTTAAATTATTATGTGCTTAGCTTCTTTCCCTCCACTGTTTTAGTACCCCTTATTCTCTCCCTTCCTCCTTTTACCGCCACACTGATGTTAGGTTTTAGCCCTCTTGTGCAATGGCTGTTTCCTGTCACTCAATTGACCAAGGCTGGGATTTCTGGATGAAGAGAGTGGATGTGCCTGAACCTGAGTGTGACCTAGAGCGGATTCCTGAGCCACCCTCACACATTTAGTTACTCACATTCCTCACACATGTTCTTTTTTCTAACCCCTATACCATATACCTCCATCCTTCTGACTCAGAATACTGAGATCACCTTTAAAGCCTATCTTGAAACATTTGTTTTCTGATTACTCTGAGGCCTCTAAAATTTTACTTTTTCTGTAAGATTGAAAGAATTGAGAGGAAGGATTCAGGAGCATGTGAGGGAGGTGAGGATCCAGAAAAATCTAAGTACAGTCTTAACTTTTACCTTTGCTTTAGGATGACCTTGGACAAATTCCAGACCTCTGGGCCTGAGTTTTCTATCCAGCTTTGTCGCCCTGAGATTAGACATTATAGGAGAAATAAAGGAGAAAGCAGTTTCTTCTGGGTTCAAGGCAGTCTTTGAAGAGAAGACAAGAATTGATCTGGGTTTGAGATTGTTGTTAATACTAATAATAACAAACCTATTACAATAGTTTACCATGAACTAGGCATCATTATAAGTACTTTATATACAATAACCCACTTAATTCTCATCACAACTCTATGAAAAAAAGAACTCTGACCATGACTCTTCATTTTACAGATAAGATATCAGAGTCTCGGAGCATTCAGGTAATATGCTCATGATCAAGATCACAGAGCTAGAAAGAGGTGAGGTTAATATGTAAATCCAGAAAGCCTACCTTCAAGAATCCATGCCCTTTGACACGTATACTTACACTGCCACACTACACAGTTGAAGAGAGTTGAAGGGGACCTCCTGCTTACCAAAGCTCTGTAGTCAGCTTGGCTCTGCACAACCCCAGGAAAAGCTGGGAGATGAAAAGACCACCTGGGAGCTATTCCAGCTAGGATGGGGCCAAACTGTTTTTGTATAATGGCTGAACCAATTTACAATCCCACCGACAGTGCAGAGGGTTCCCTTTCCTCTACATCCTACACTTGCTTTTTTGATTTATTGATCATAGCCATTCTGACAGGTGTGATTCTAATATTGTTGTGTTCAATTTGCATTTATCTTGATATTATTGACATTGAATATCTTTCCATATGTTTATTGGGCATCTGTATGTCATCTTTATGTACGAAATGCCTATTCAGGTCCTTTGTCTGTTTTTTAATTGGATTGGAATTCTGTTTTGTTGGTATCGAGTTATATGAGTTCTTTATAAATTTTAGTATATTTAACCCCTTATTCAGATGTATCATTGCAAAATATCTTCTTGCATTCAGTAGGCTGTCTTTTTGTTTTGTTGGTGGTTTTCCTTTGCTGTGCAAAATATTTTAGTTGATGTAATCCTATTTGTTCATTTTTTTTATTTTGTTTCCCTTGCCTGAGGAGATATATCAGAAAAAAAATATATTACTATAGCAAATGTCAGAGAGTTTACTACCTGGTTTCTTCTGCGACTTTTATGGATTATGGGTCTTATATTTAAATCTTTAATCCATTTGACTTCATGCTTGTTTATGGTTGAAGAAGGTGTCCAGTTTTATTTTTTTGTGGTCCAGTTTTATTTTTTTGCGTGTATCTGTCCAGTCTTCCAAATAATCATTTATTGAAGCAACTGCTATACCCCATTGTATATTCTTGCTTTGTTTGTCATAGATTAAGTGATCATGTAGGCATGGGATTTTAGTTCTGAGCTCTCTATACTATTCCATTGATCAATGTGGCCTGTTTTTATGAGGAAAATATGTGTTTTTGATTACTATAGCCTTCTAGTATAGTTTGATATTAAGTAGTGTATGCGTCCAACTTTGTTTTTCTTTCTCAAGATCATCTTGTCTATTTGAGTCTTTTGTGGTTCCATAAGAAATTTTGCCAATGTCTGTGGAAAATGCCAGTAATATTTTTGATAAAGATTGCATTGAATCTATAGATTGCTATTGGGTAGTATGGAAATTTTAACGATGTTAATCGTTCCTGTCCATGAGCAATGTATATGCTTCCATTTATTGGTATCTTCTTCAATTTCTTTCTTCAATGACTTATAATTTCCAGAGTACAGGTCTTTACCTCATTGATTAAATTTATTCATAGGTATTTAATTTTTATTGATGCAATTGTTAAATATGATTATTTTCTTAATTTCCGTTTCTTTCCCTTATTTTTATTTTTTATTAAATTTATTGGGGTGACATCAGTTAATAAAATGATATAGTTTCAAGTATACCAATTTAATATTATGTCATTATGCATATTGCATTGTATGTGCATAATTCAAAATTAAATTTCCTTCTCATCATATATTTTGAACCCTTTTATCTTTGTCTTACTTCCACCACATGCTCCTTTACCTCTTACCTCTGGTAATCACTAAACTATTGTCTGTGTCTATGAGTTTTCGTATTTTGTTTGTCTTGTTTATTTCTTGTTTTCCAGTTTTATATGTCACATATGTCACATATAAATTGAAACCATATGGTTCTCAACTTTTTCTGTTTGACTTATTTCACTTAGCATGATAATCACAAGATCCATCCATGTTGTTGCAAATGACAGTATTCATCTTTTTCTATGGAGGAGTAATATTCCATTGTATATAATGTACCACATCTTCTTTATCCAATTAACTATTGGAGGGCAATTTGGAAGTTTCCATGTCTTGACCACCAAGGGTTCCCTCTTCTCCACAACCTCTCCAACATTTGTTATTACTTGTCCGTTCATTGGTAGCTATTCTAACAGGTGTGAGGTAGTATCTCATTGTGGTTTTGATTTGCCCTTCCCTAATAGTTTAGTAAAGTGAGCATCTTTTCATATGTCTGACAGCCATTTGTATGTCTTCTTGGGAGAAGTGTCTGTTCAGATCCTCTGCCCATTTATTAACTGGAATTTTTTAATGTTGATTAGTATGTTGTTCCTTATTTATTTTGGATATTAGCCCCTTATCAGATAGCATTATTTGCAAATATCTTCTCTCATTAGTTGGTTGTCCTTTATCTTATTGATGTTTCCTTTTGATGTGCAGAGCTTTTTAATTTTATATAGTCCCATTTATTTATTTTTTTGATTTTATTTTCCTTTCCTTTGAGGTTCAAATTCATAAAATCTGCTCTAAATCTAAGGTCCATAAATTTAGTTACCTATGTTTTCTTTTATGCAGTTTATTGTTTCAGGTCATATATTTAGGCTTTCATCCACTTTGAGTTTAATTTCGTGTGGGTGACAAATAGCAGTCTAGTTTCATTGTTTGTATGTGGTTTCCAATTCTCCAAGCATCATTTATTAAAGAGGCATTCCTTTCTCCATTATATGTTTTTTTAGCTCCATGGTCAAAAATATTTGGTCCATATTTAAGGGGGTTTATTACTGGGTCTCAATTCTATTTTTTTGTCTGTGACTGTTTTTTCTGCAATTTCATGATTTAGATAATTGTCACATGTAGCATTAATTTGAGTAATATCTCTGACCTTATTCTTTTTTCTCAGGATGGCTTTAGCTATTCAGGATATTTTGTGCTTCCATACAAATATGATGATTCTTTGTTCTATTTCCTTTTTTGAAAATGCCACTGGGATTTTGATGGGGATTGCATTAAATCTGTATGTTGGCTTCGGGTAATAAGGCCATTTCAGCTATGTTGATTCTTCCAACCTATAAGCATGGAATACCTTTTTGTTTCTTTTGTATCTTCTTCAATTTCTTTTAAGAAAGTCTTAGAGTTTTCAGTGTATAGCTCGCTTCCCATGCTTTGTTAAGTTTATTCCTAGTATTTTATTCTTTTTGTTGCAATTGCCACAGGATTTTTTAAAACTTCTTTTTCTGAAAAATTTATTGTTAGTGTATGGAAATGCTACATATTTCATATGTTGATTTTATATCATAAAACTTTACTGTGTTCATTGTTTCTAATAGTTTTTTTAGTGGAATTATTTAGGGTTTTTATATAGAGAATTCGATTCATCTGCAAAAGTGACCAATTTGACTTCTTCTTCCCAATTTAGATGCCTTTTATTTCTTTCTCTTGCCTGACTGTTCTAGCTAGGACGTCCAAAACTATATTGAATAAGAGTTGGTGATAGCAGACACCTTGTCTTTTTACTTGATCTTAGAGAAAAAACTTTCGGCTTTTCACCACTTAAGTATGGTTGTTGGCTGAGGGTTTGTCATTATGGCCTTTATTATGCTGAGGTACTTTCCTTCTATACCTGTTTTATTAAGTGTTTTAACGATATGAATGTTGTATCTTGTCAAATGTTTTTTTTTTCCTTTATCAAATTTATTATGATCATAATGATTTTACTTATATGGTGCATCACATTAATTATTTGTGTATGTTGAAACATTTTGTACCTCTGAATAAACTTCACTTGATTATGTTGTATAATCTTCTTTAATATATTGTATTTGATTTGCTAGTGTTTTTATTAGATAAATTGTATCTGTATTCATCAGATTTGTGTGTGTGTGTGTGTGTGTGTGTGTGTGTGTTATCCTTGTCAGATATTGGTATCATGGTTACTATTGGCCTCATAAAATGAATTAGAAGTTATTGCTTCTTTTTCAATATTTTGAAACAGTTGAGAAGAACAGGTATTCAATCATCTTTGAATGTTTATGTTACAATTACTAGTATTACTTTTGGGGAGGTTTTAAAAAAATATTTATTTTAATTAGTTTCAAGTATACATTTATATAGTCTATATAGTTCATTAAACGATCCCCCTAATTGCTCTCTCCCTCCTCTAGCTCTCCACCTAGACAAAATATTAATGATAACTGCATTCCCTGTGTTGTGCTCCCCATCCCTGTGATCATCTATCAACTACTAAGTTGTACTTCTTTAATCTTTGACCCCATGCTCCCAGTCCCCCAGCAACCCTCCCTCTGTCTGTTCACCAAATTGTCCCACTATATTTGTGAGGTCTGTTTTTTGATTAGTTTGTTCTTTTTGTTTTTGATGACTGTTTTAATTGCCTTACTGTTGATTGGTCCAGTTAGATTTTCCAGTTCTTTATGATTCATTCTAGGAAGGTTGTATATTCCTAAGAACTTCTCTATTTTCTTTCGGGTTATTGAATTTGGTGGCATATAATATTTCATAGTATTCTTGTATGATACTTTGTATTTCAGTGGTATCTGTCATAACTTCTCTTTTCATTTCTGATTTTGTTTTAATTTATGTTCTTTCTTTTTTCCTTAGTGAGTCTAGCCAAGGGTTTGCCAATTTTATTGATCTTTTAAAGACTCAGCTCATTATTGCATTAATTTTTTCTATAGTCTTTTTGTTCTCAATTTTATTTAATTCTGCTGAAATTTTTATTATTTCCTTTCTTATGCTGATATTGGGCTTAATTTTCTACTTTTTCTAGTTTGTAAGATGTAAAGTTAGGTTTTTTATTTGGGACCTTTTTCTTTTTTCTTTTCTTTTTTTTTTGAGATAGAACTGTAATGACATAAACTTTTTCTGTTATTACTGCTTTTGTTGTTTCCCAAAAAGTTTTTAAATATTGTTGTACTTTTATTCTCATTTGTTTCTATGTATTTCTTTGATCTCTCCTTCTATTTTTCTTTGACTCAGTCATTCTTTAGTAGCATTGTTGTTAATCTTCCACATATTTATGGGTTTTCCTGCTGTTCTTTTACATTTGATCTCAGGTTTGAAAGCATTGTTGCTCAGAGAATATGTTTGGTATAATTTCAATTCTCTTATATTTGTTTGAAACTAATTTTTGTGCCCCACTATATGATTCTATCCTTGAGATTGTTCCTTGTGCACTAGAGGAAGAATGTATAATCTCTTGTTTTTATTTGAAGGCTCCTATAAATGTCTATTATGTCCAATTGGGTTAACGTGTCATTTAAGGTTGGCATTTTTCTTATTTATTTTCTATTTACGTGATATATCCATTGCTGTTAGTAGGTCATTTAGGTCTCCTACTATAATTGTGTTTTTGTCAGTTTCTTCCTTTTAATTCTGTAGTTGTTTTGTATAATTTGGTGCTCATGGATTAGGTGCATATGTACTGATAAGTGTTATGTCTTCTTGATTGTATTGTTTCCTTCATAATTATGAAGTATCTGTCTTTGTCTCTTGTTACCTTTTTTATCTTGAAGTCTATTTTTTCTTAAATTAATTAAAAAATTTATTTATTCATTCATTCATTCTTCCATTCAATATTATGGTGACATTGTTAATGAAATCAAATAAGTCTCAAGTGTACAATTCAACAGTAAGCATACAAATATTGCATTGTGTGTTCTCCGCCCACAGTTAGATTCCTTTCTGTCACTACATAGTTGACCCTTTTATCCCATCTACTGCCGCCCTCCCCACCCTACCCTCAGGTAACCACTAGTGTATTTTCCAGGTCCATGAGTCTATGTTTGTTTCTCCTGTTATTTGTAGCTTTTAGTTCATATCCACATATAAGTGATATTGATATTATGTTTTTTTTGACTTTTTCTTCCTGGTGAATTTTCTTAGCATGATTATCTGAAGGTCCATCCACATTTTTCACAAATGGCAATAATTTCATCTCTTTCTTATAGCTAGGTAATATTCCATTGTATATATGTACCACAGCTTCTTTATCCAATCATCTATAGTAGGACACTACAGTTGCTTCCATGTCCTGCCCACCATAAATATGTTGCTATGAACATCAGTGTGCAAATGTTTTTGGTTATGGTTTTTCAAGTTCTTTGGGGGTAAATACTCAGTAGAGAGATTGTTGGATCATAATGTAGATTGATTATTAGATTTTTTGATGAACTTCCATACTGTTTCTATAATGGCTGTACCAATTATCAGTCTCACCAGCAGTTTATGAGGGCTCCTTCTTCTCTGCATACTCACCAACACTTGTTATTACTTGTCCTGTTGATTAACAGCTATTCTAACGGTGCGAGATGGTATCGCATTTGTAGTTTGATTTACATTTCCCTAAGAGCTAGTGATGTTGAGCATCCCTTCATATGTTTCTTGGCCATTTTTGGATGTAATCTTTAAATAAGTGTCTGTTCATGTCCTCTGCCCATTTTTTAATTTTTTTTTATTGAGTTGTATGAGTCATTTGTTTATTTTTGGATGTTAGGCCCTTAATCAGAGGCATTGCTTACAAATATATTTCCCATTCAGATGGTTGTCTCTTTACCTTGTTATAGTTTCTTTTACTATGCAGAGCTTTTAGTTTGATGTAGTCCCATTCATTAATTTTACCTTTTACTTCCCTGCCTTTGAGGTCAAATTCATAAATCCTCTTTAAGTCCAAGGTCCTTTGAGTTTACTTCCTAGGTTTTTTTTCTATGTATTTTATTGTTGTCAGGTGTTATATTCAAGACCTTAATCTATTTTGATTTTAATTTTGGTGCATGGGGATAGAGAACAGTCTAGATTCATTCTTTTGCAGGTAGCTTTCCAGTTTTCCCAGCATCATTTATTGAAGAGACTTTCCTTTCTCCACTGTTATGGTTTTTGACTTTTTGTCAAAACTATTTGCCTGTATATTATGAGTTTACTTCTGGAATCTCAATTTGTTCCACTGGTCCGTATTGTCTGTTTTCTGCCAATACCATGCTGTTTTGATTACTGTCACTTTGTAGTATAATTGAAGTTGGGCAGAGTTATGCTTACAGCCTCATTCTTTTTCTCAGGAAGGCTTTGGCAATTCAAGGTCTTTTGTGCTTCCATACAAACCTGATGATTTTGTTGTTCTATTTCTTTTAAAAATGCTGATGGGATTTTTATGAAGATTGCATTAAATTTAAATGCTTTAGTCACAACATCATTTTAACTATGTGATTCTTCTAATCCAAGAACACAGAATATCTTTCCATTTCTTTGTATCTCTTCAATTTCTTTTAATAGGGTCTTACAGTTTTGATTATATAGGTTCTTCACATTTCATTAAATTTATCCTAAGTATTTTATTCTTTTTTTTTTGCAATTCAAAGAATTATTTTTCCCTTTTTTTTTGGCACTTCATTATTAGAGTAATAGAACAGTATGGATTTTTGACATTGATTTTGTATCTAAAACTTTACTGTATTTGATTCTGTTTCTAGTAGTGTTCTTGTGGAGTCTTAGAGTTTTCTATATAAGACAACCATCCAAAATAGAGAGAGTTTTGAATTCTACATTTCCTATTTGGATCTTTATAATCTTTCTCTTGGCTGATTGCACCCTCTAGGACATCCAATGTTATATTGAATAACAGTGGTTTGTAATGGACAGTCTTGTCTTTTTCTGACTTAGAGGAAAGGTTTTTAGTTTTCCAATTCATAAGAATAATGTTGCTAAGGTTTGTCTGTGTATATGGCTTTTAATAATTGTACTTTCCTTCTATACCAATTTTTGTAAGTGTTTTGATCATAAATGGATGCTATGTCTTGTCAAATGATTTATTTGCATTTATTGATTTGATCATATGATTCTGGTTTTCAATTTGTTTATGTGTGTATCACATTACTCAATTTGTGTATGTTGAACCATCTTTGTGCCCCCGGGATGAAGCCCACTTAATCATGGTAGATAATCTTTTAATATGTTGCTTTATGTGTTTGCTAGTACTTATTTAGGATTTTGCACTCTGTGTTCATGAGAGATATTGGTCTATAGTTTTCTTTTTTAATGATCTTTACCAGGTTTTGGTATCAGGCAAATTGGCCTCATAGAAGAGTTGAGAAGTATGCCACTCTTTCATTTATGGAAGAGTTTGAGGAGAATAGGTATTAATCTTTGAAGTTTAGTCAGAATTCAGTGGTGAAGCCATCTGGTCGTGGACTTTTACTTTTTTGGTAGATTTTTGATGATTGTTTCCATTTCCTGTACTGCTGATTGGCTATTTAGATTTTCCAGTTCTTCTTCATTCATCTAAGAAGGTTGTAATCTTTCTAAGTACTTGTCCACTTTTGCTAGGTTTTAAATTTGGTGTTACATACTTTTTCATAGTATTTCTGTATGATATTTTGTATTTCTGTAGTCTCATAATTTCTTTCTTTCATTCTTGATTTTGCTTATTTGTGTCTTTTCTTTAGTGAGTCTAGACAGGGTTTGTCAATTGTATAACCTTCTCAAGTACCAGCTTTTTCTTGCATTTATTTTTCTATTGCTTTTTTTTTCCAATTTCATTCAAATATGCTCTGAATTTTGATTATTTCTTTCCTTCTGCTAATTTTAGGCTTCATTGTTTCTTTATTTTCTACTTTTTTAATATGAAGCATGAGGTTTTTTTTGAGCTTGTTCTTGTTTTCTGTGATAAGCTGTAGTGATATGAGCTTTCCTCTTATTACAGCTTTTGCGCTGTGTCCCAATGTTCGATATGTTGTACTTTCATTATATTTCATTTCTATATATCTCTTGATCTCTATTTTATTTCTTCTCTGATGCAGTCATTCTCTAGTAGCATGTTGTTTAATCTCCAAGTATTGTGGTTCTTCCTGCTTTCTTTTACATTTGATCTGCAGCTTCAAAGTATTATGATTTTAATATGGTTTGTATGATTGCAACTCTGTTATATTTGTTATGGATATCTCTGTATCCCAGTATGTGGTCAGTTCTTAAGAATGTTCGTGTGCACTAGAGAAGAATGTATAAGCAGCTGTTTGGGAATGAAGGAATCTTTAAATGTTAATTAATTTCCAGTTGGTCTAATGTGCCATTTAAGAATGTTATTTCCTTACTGAATTTCTACTGATGTCTGTCCATATCGACAGTGGGATAGTTAGGCCCTTTCTATGAATAATGTTTTAGTCTATTTTCTCCTTTTAGTTCTGTTAGTAATTGTTTTATATATTTCAGGGTTCCCTGATTGGTAGCATAGATATTAATAAGTGTTATGCCTTCTGGTGTTTGATTCTCTTTATCATTATGAAAATCCTCAGTATCTCTTTACCTTTTTGCAGTCTATTTTGTCTTATGTTAATACCACTAACTCCTGTTTTCTTTGAATGCCGTTTGCTTAAAATCATTTCCACCTTTCACTTTTAAGTCTAATTTTGTCTCTGGAACTGAGATGTGTCTCCTAGAGGCAGAATGGTTGGTTTTTGTTGTTTGATCCCAATCTGCAAACTCTGTGCCATTTATTGGTGAATTCAGTCTATTTACATTTACGGTGATTCTGAAATATGAGGTTTCATATAACCATTTTATCTTTGCTTTCTGGTAGTTCGGTTTCTATTGCTTCCTTGTCTTGTGTTTTGTTTTGTTTTGTTTTTAATTTTGGTTGGTTTGTGGATTTCCACCTGTCCTTCTTGTTTTATGTTATATAATTCAGTTATGAATCTTTACAAATATATAAGGAATCGTTATATATTTGTAGTCCATTTTCTTCTGCACGTGACTTATCTCCAGTCTCCTTTGGATTAGATATTTGAAATCCTTCCTTTCCTGTTCATTGTTGTCTCAGTTTTGTCCCTATGTATCCGAAACATTTCTTAACTATCTTGCATAGAAGATTTCTTTTAATTGTTAAGCTTGTTGATGCCCTGTTCTTAATAAGGTTGCAGTATTCTGCTTCTATCTGCATCTTATTCCTTTTACTCATAGTTATGTATTTGTTTTTGTCATTTTGTTTTATGTGAGCTGACTCTTTTTCAGGATTTCCTTCAATGTAGGTTTTGTAGTGGAGAATTCCCTCAATTTTTGAATGTCTGGAAAGGTCTTTATTTCTTCTTCATATCTAAAGGAGAGCTTTGCTGGATACATTATTCTTGGCTGGTAGTTACTTTTATTTAATATTTTGAATGTTGGTTCCACTTGTTTCTTGCTTGTGAAGTTTATGCTGAGTAAGTCTGATGATAATCTAATGGATTTTAAAATTATAAGTTACCTTCTTTTCCCTGGGTTCTCTGAGAATTCTTTCTTGACATTGATTTTTGATAATTTAGTACAATTTGACTTGGAGATGTCCTTTTTGGTTTGAGATAATTGGTGTTCTGTTGACTTCCTGAATTCCAAACTCCAGTTCATTCCTTAGATTTTGGAAATTCTCAACTATTTATCTGAACATGCTTTCTAATTGCTGCTCCTTTTCCTCCCTCTTTGAGAATGCCCATATTCTTATATTCCTTTCCTCATGGTATCAGCTAGTTCTTGTATTTCTATTCATTATTTTTCATTCTTCAGTTTATCTCTTCTTTCCGATTTATTTCAGATTTCTGTCTTCAGTAGCACTGATCCTTTCCTCCATTCGCTCTATTTCCCAAGCCTGCTGTTTCATTGTTCACATTTGTTTCACCTATTTTACTGTGTGTGTGTGTGTGTGTGTGTTTAAGGATTGCATTCTCCTTGCTAAAAAAAACTCATTGTGCAGTTTTAGTTGTTTTTTTCAATTCATGGAATTGTTGATATGATTTATTTTGGACTCACTGAGTTTTTTCAAAAGTACCATCCTGAATTCTCTATTATTTAAGTTGCACATTTCTCTGTCCTTATGCTTATTTTCTGGAGATTTTTCTCTTTCTTTCTGAGCTGCCTCATCACTTTGGTTTTTCATGGTATTCAATGGACTATTTTTTCATCTTGGCATTAAGAAGTACCAAGATATGTTTATTGCCCCCCCCAGAAGTATTTATTATATAAAATTTCTTTTTAGCCTGTTGCTAAGAATGTGTTTTTTCTTTTCATTTTCAGTAGGTGGAGTGTAAGCCTCTGGATCTCTGCTTTATGTAGTCTTAACAATGTCTCTTTTTTTTCTATAAATATTCAATCACGGTCACTACCCTAGGTCTCAGGCCCTGTCAGTTTTAGCAATTGTTTCTGTAGTGTTTGCTCAAGTTCTCCTGGGGCTCTGCTGTGTTTGTTCTTGGAGGTTATGGGGGAAGCTGCCCTCTGGGTTAGAGGATGTGGGCTGTTGGTCATCCTCGTGTTTTGCAGCCACAGCTGGTAATAATTATCTGTTGCTTCTCTGCTGTCCTATTTCTCTGCTTTCTATCCTGATCTCTGGGCATTGCTGCTGCATGGAGTTCACAGCTTTGTCATACAAGGCTGTTCAGGGAATTTGCCACACCACTCCCCCCCTTTTTCCTGCAGGTAGCTCCAGCGGTTTGAGGCAGCTTCTTTGTTTCTCCTGGTCTACTGCCTGACTCCCATGGTTCTGACCTGTGGTTATACGTAGATCCCTGCTCAGATGTGCTTGTGTGCAGGATGGGTTGTTGTTGTTGTTGTTGTTGTTGTTGTTGTTGTTGTGTTTTAGGTGTTCGGCATATTGTTATTTCATGGGGAGAGATCTGGGGAAATCTCTCACTCCACCATGCTTCTGACGTCACTCTCTTGAAGTCTATTTCATTAGCTATAAGTATGGCTATGCACACTTTCTCTGGATGCCATTTGTCTGAAGTATCCTTTTCCAACCTTTCACTTCGAATCTATATTTTTACCTATGCAGGTAAGAGTATCTCTTGAAGGCAACATATGGCTGGGTGTTTTTTTTTTTTTTTAATCCAATCTCCTTCTCTGTGCCTTTTATTGATGAGTATAGTTCATTTACATTAGGGTGATTATTAATATATGAGGTTTTCCCATAGCCATTATTTTTGTTTTCTTGTAGCTCATTGTCTCCATTGTTTCTTTGCCCTTGTATTTCTATATGTTATTTTAGTTGGGTGGGTCTTTATGATTTTCTCTGTTTCCTATTTTATATTACATAACCAGTTTGTGATTTTTGAGTAGTTTTAGTTTATCTAAAAGAAACTTCATGTATACAGTAGCCCTTTTCTTCAGCTTGTGTTATCTCCATTCCCTTTGCATATTCAAACCTTTACTCCCTTGCCTTTTCGTTTTTGTCTCAAGATTATCCATATTTATTTTGAGAGTTTATTTTTGGGTTTCAGTAGCTTGTATCTTCAACTTCCCCTTTTTATTTTATTTATTTTTTACCTTTAACCATTATGTATTATTTAAGTTTATAATACCTTGTTTTGAGGGTTGCACTTTCTTGTTTTTGTCTATCTATTACTCAATCATATTAACTCATTGCTTTGTATTTTTTTGTCCTTTTGTTTCTGGTAGAATAACTCTCTTCAGTATTTTCTGTAATGCAGGCCTAGAAATAGAAAATTCCTTCAGCTTTTGTATGTCCGAAAAGGTCTTTATTTCTTTTTCATATCTAAAGGAGAACTTTTCTGGATATATTATTCTTGGCTTGCAATTTCTCTCTTCAATTATTTGAATATTAGTTTCCATTCCTTCTAGCTTGTAAACTTTCTGCTTAAAAGTCTGATGATAACCAAATGGGTTTCCTTTATAGGTTACCATCTTTTTTTTCTTCCCACTGCCTTGAGAATTCTTCTTTGTCATTAATTTTTTTACAGCTTTAATATAATGTATCTTGGAGAAGGCATTTTTGTATCCAGATAATTGGGTGTTTCTATTCCCTCTTTAGATTCGAGGATTCAGTTCTTTCCTAGTTTGGGAAATGCTTGCTATTTGTTTGAATAGGCTCTCGTTCCTTCTCCTTCTCTTTTCCTTCTGATATAACCCATGTATTATTGCTATTTCTGATCTTGCCAGATAGTTCTAGTTACAGTTCTTTCAAATTTTTTTTCACTCTCAATTCCCTCCTCCATCTGCAACATTTCCAGATTCCTATCTTTTATATCACTAATTCTTTCTTCTATCTGGTCTGCTCTATTTCCTTAGCTTGCTATTTTGTTCTCCATGTCTTTTGTTGAGTTCTTAAGCTCCAGAAGTTATATTTGGTTCTTATTTAGAGTTTAAATCTCTTTAGTAAATTATTCTTGTTGTTCACTAATTTGCTTTTGAGTTAATTAAACGGCCTATTAAAAATTTTTTGCATCTCATTGAGTTTTTCAGAAGTGCAATCTTGAATTCTCTGTCATTTAAATAGCATGTTTCTATATCTTTCTTTTGGATTTTTAAAAAAATTCTTTCTGAACGCTTTGTCATTTTTGTTGTTAATAGTGTTTGATGGACTATTTATCTGCCCATGCATTTATGGAATGTATTCAGCTTTAAAAAAAATATATATATATATATAATAATATTTATTTAGACTGATCTCTCTTTAGTAGGTTGATAAGAAGAGGTTTTTCTTTTTTGTCCAGTAGGTGGTGCCAAGTCTCTTGCACTGCCAAGACTTCCCAGATCAAAACGGTTTGGCAAAAAAAAAAAAACAAAGAACAAAAATGAAAAACAAAACAACAAAACAAAACAAAAAACCTTTAGTTCCCTGGGAAGGTATGTGTCTCCTCTGTTACAAGATCTTCTCGGTCCAGGGTTCCACTCCACATGGAAGATGTAAAGAGGTGAGGCGGCTGAGCCTTTGAAGAGCCCCTGCAGTCTTGGTACTGCAGCAGCAGTCAGATGCAGTGCTGTGCTGCCACCTCCCGTTTCAGCCTGAATGTGTGGGAGCGGGGTGGGAGAGGCTTCCAGCATGTCTTTGGCTGTTTTCCTGTCAGCAATGCTGGCCACCAAGCTTCAGCTGCCCTTACCTCTATACCTTTACTCCTGTCACTGGAACCAGCTCCAGTGGTTTGTCCCTCAGTTCCAGAGTACTTGCTGCTGCAGTTTCCCTTGGGTCCTCTACTTGCTCTGGAAGGGTTCAGGGAAGCAAGTTCTGGGGGGGGTGGAAAGTTGCTGGGCTTGTGACTCAACTTTCTGCTGGCAATGGTAGTTGCTAAAAACACAGCTGTCACTGCTCTGCATTCACTCTGCCCTGACACTGGCACCGCTGGGTACTATATGCCAATAGCCCAGGCAGGAATGCTCAGGCTACAGAGAGTGCACACTACCACCTAATACCCCCACCCCTGAGTCCCACAGGGAGCTCTGGCTTGCATTTGCAGCACCACTCTCTTCACCTCTCCTTTTCTTCCTCCTTTGTTCACCTGATTCGCCCAACTTCAATGTTTAATACACATCTTCAACCTAATATGTATATTAGGTGGGTATTTCTGTTGGGTTGTAGCTATTCAATTTCTTGTAATTTTTAGGGGAGAAGTCAATGAACCCTTACACAATTATGCTTCTGACATCATCCTAATTTCTCTTTCCAATTGTCATTATTAGTGTATACCAATGGAACAGATTTCTGAATATTCATTTGTAGCTTGCCAATCTACTGAATCCATTTATCAGTTCTAGTAGTTCTGGTGGAATCTTTAGGTTCTCACTATATAGTATCAGTCATCTGCAAAAAAAATGACAGTATTACTTCTTCTTTCCAATTTCAATGCCGTATATTTTCTTTCTTGTATAAATGCCATGACTAGGACTTTAATACAACGTTGAATAAAAAGGTGAAAGTGGAACATTCTCGTCTTGTTTTGATATTAAAGAAAATGCTTTCAGCTTTCCCCCATTGAATAATTATAGCAGTGGTTTATCACATATAGCCTTTATTATGTTGAGATATGTTCTCTCTATTCTCACTTTGCTGAGAGTTTTTATCATAAATAGATGCTGATTTTTTCTAATTACTTTATTCATCTATTGATATGATCATATGATTTTTATCTTTCAATTTGTTAATGTGTTGTATAAATTAATTGATTTGTGGAATTGAACTAACTTTTCGTCTCAGGAATAAATTCAATTTCACATGGTGTATTATCTTTTTAATGTATTGATGAATTGACTACTAATATCATGTGAAGTTTTTTCACTTATGTTCATCAGGGATATCTGCCTATAATCTTTATTTATAATGTTGTGTGGTTTGGAATTAGGATAATGGTGACCTCATAAAATGAGCTTAGAAGCCTTCCTATTTTAAAATTTTAGAATACTTGATAAGTAAAGGTGTTAGTTCTTGTTTGAATGTTTGGTAATATTCACTTGTGAAGCCATCTGATCCAGGACTTTTGTTTCTTGGGAGTTATGATTATTGATTCAATTTCATAGTAAGTACTAATTGAATTCAGATATATAGTTTGTTTTTTGTTGAATCCATCTTGGAAGCTCATATGTGTCTAAGAATATATCCATTTTTTCTAGATTGTCCAATTTGTGGCATATAATGCTTATAGTATTTCTCATAATTCTTTGTTTTTGAGTCGATGTCACATCTACCATCTCATTTCTGATTTCACTTATTTGGTCCTCTCTCTTTTATATTTAATGAGTCTGGTAAAAAAGTTTAATCAATTTTGTTTATGTTTTTTAAAAACCAGGTCTTAGTTTTATTGAATCATTTGCATTGTATTTTAGACTATATTTTATTTCTGCCTCTAATTTTTTATTATTTCTTTTTTCTACTCACGTGAGTTTCGTTTCTTTTTCTTGTAACTTTAGGTGTAAGGTTAAAATGTTTATTTGAGATTTTTTTTCTTGTTGTTTTTCAGGTATGCTGGCTTTGCAATCAATTTATCTTATAGATTGCTTTTATAGAAAGAAATGGAAAGATATTTCATGTTTTTTGGGTTGTAAGAATCAACATAGTTAAAATGACCTTATTACCTAAAGCATTATACAGATTTAAATGCAATTCCCATCAAAATCCCATTGGCATTTTTTAAAGAAATAGAAAAAAAATCATGAGGTTTTGTATGGAAACACTTTTAAAAGCCCCCTAATTGCCAAAGACATCCTGAGGAAAAAAAAATGAGGCTGGAGGCATCACTCTTCCCAAATATACAACAAAGCAATAATAATCAAAACATCATGGTATTGTGAGAAAAACAGACACTCATGGAAGAAGTGGAACAAAACCAAGAATCCAGAAGTAAACCCATATTTATAGTTTTCACCAAAAAATCTAAAAACATAACAGTGAAGAAAGGAAAGCCAACTTCAATAAATGGCTGAGAAAACTGGAAAGCCACCTGCAAAAGAATGTATCTAGACGGTTGGCTATCACCACACACATCCATGGATTAAGGACATGAATATAAAGACCTGAAACAATAAAATGCACAGAAAAAAAAAAACATAGGAACTAAACTAAAGAACCTTGGACTTAAAGGAGGATTTTTATGAATTTCACTCAAAGACAAGGGAAGTAAAAGCAAAAATAAATGAATGGGACTATATCAAACTAAAAATGTTTCTGCTCAACAAAAAGAAACCATCAACAAAGTAAAGAGACAACCATCCAAATGGGAAACATATTTGCAAGCAACATCTCTATTAAGGGTCTAATATCCAAAATATACAAGGAACTCATACAACTCAATAACAACAACAACAAAAATGAACGATCCTATCAAAAAAATGAGCAGAAGAATGTGAACAGACACTTCAATCTAGAGGACATACAAATGGCAAAAAATTATATGAAAAGATGCTCAAAATCACTAGCTCTTAGGAAAATGCAAATCAAAACCACAGTGAGATACCATCTAAACCTGTTAGAATAGCTATAATCAACAGGACAAGTGATAACAAATGTTGGATGGGATGAAGAAAAGGAACCCTCATACACTGCCTGATGGGACTGGCAAATTGGTACAGTCATTATGAAAAATGGTATGGAGGTTCCTTTAAAAACCAAGAATTGATCTACCATATGATTGAGCAATCCCTCTACTGGGTATTTTACCCCCGAAGCCCTGAGAACCCATATCTGAAATGATATTTGCATAGCTCTGTTCATAGCAGCATTATTCACATTGGCCAGGACATGAAGAAGCAACCGAAATTTCCTACGATAGATGATTGGCTAAAGAAGCTTTGGTACATATATACAATGGAATATTACTCAGCTATAAGAAGAGATGAATACTGCCATTGGGACATGATGAATGAACCTTGAGATAATCATGCTAAGTGAAATAAGCCAGACAGAAAAAGTTGAAAATTACAGGATATCACTTAATAATGTGGGGTATAAAACCTAAAAGTCACAAATGAACAGGGCAAACAGAGACTCATGAACATGGACCATTGACTAGTGGTTACCAGAGGGTAGGGAATGGAGGGAGGGAGGAGGTAGATGGGGCAAAGGGGGGTCAAATATATGATGACAAAAAAAAAATCAAACTATGAGAGGTGAACACACACAGTGTGTGTGTGTGTGTGTATACCTTATTGTTAAAGTGTACAGCAGAAATTTATTGGATTTTGTTAACAATATCGCCATTAGATAGATAGATAGATAGATAGATAGATAGATAGATAGATAGATAAAAAGACGGTTTTCTACTGCATCCATAGAATTTGGGTCTTTGTGTTTTTATTTTCATTTGTGTCTCAAGGTATCTTTTTATTTCTTCCTTGTTCTCATTGTTTACCCATTAATTGTTTAGTGGCATGTTATTTATAATTTATACGTTTTTATAAATTTTTCAGTTTTATATTTGTAATTGATTTTATACTATTGAGATTAGAGAAAATACTTAATATTATTTTAAACTTAAATTTACTGATACTTGGAATATGTTTCATGCACACTGGAGAAGAATATATACACTGCTGTTTTGGAGTGAAACACTCTAAAAATATCTGTTAGGTCCATTAGGGCTAGTGTGTCACTTAAGACTGCTCTTTCCTTGTTGGTTTTCTGTCTGGAAGAACTGTTGTAGTGGTGTCAGTGGGGTGTAAAGCCCCCAACTATGGCTGTATTACAGTAGATCTCTCCTCTTATGTCTGCCAATATTTGCTTCATATATTTAGGGGCTGCTATGTTCGGTGCATAAATGTTTATTAGGGCTATATTCTCTTATTAAGTGATCCTTTTGTCATTATGTAATGTCTTCTTTGTCTCTTATGATAACCTTTGTTTTAAAGTCTATTTTGTCTGATACAAGTATTGCTACCCTAGCTTTTTTTGTTTGCATTTGCATATTTTTTTTCATCCCTTTATTTTCAGTCTGTGTATGTCTTTCAATCTGAAGTGGGTCATTTGGATAGCACATGTATAAGTCTCATTTTCTTATCCATTTAGGTACCCTATGATTATTGATCAGGGCATTCAATCCATTTATATTAAAGTGATTATTGATAGGTATGTACTTATTGCCATTTTATTTATTTATATGTATGTGAATTATATATATATATGTTTCCTTCCTCTTCTTCTTCTTAAAGAAATCCCTTCAACATTTCTTGTAATACTGGTTTGTTGTTGATGAATTCCTTTAGCTTTACCTTTCTGGGAAGCTCTTCATTTCACTTTCAATTTTATTCATACTCTTGTGTAGAATAGTATTAATTGTAGGCTCATGCTTTTCATCACTTTGAAAATTTCGTGAAAATCCCTTCTGGCCTGCAAAGTTTCTGTTGAAAAATCAGCTGACAAGATTATGGGAGTACCCTTGTAAGTAACTAGCCGTCTTTCTCCTTCTGCTTTTAGGATTCTTTTTTTTTCTTTAACTTTTGTCATTTTAATTATAATGTGTCTTGGTGTGGGCCTTGTTTAGGGTTAGACTTGTTTTGGACTCTCTAGGCTTCCTGGACTTGTATTTCTATTCTCTTCATCAGGTTAGGAAAGTTTTCAGTCATTATTTTGTCAAACAGGCTCTCAATCCTTTATTTTTTCTTTTCTCCTCTCCTTCTGGTACTCCAATAATGTGCATGTTGTTGTTCTTGATGTTTTCCCAAAGGTCTCTTAAATTATCATGTTTCTTCTTCATTTTATCCTTTGCAGTTCTGATTGGGTGTTTTCTTTCTACCTTGTCTTCCAAATCGTTGTTTGACCCTCTGCTTCATCCAATCTACTGTTGATTCCTTCATGTGTGTACTTCATTTCAGTTATTGTATTCTTCATTTCTCACTGGTCCTTTTTTATAGTTTTTATGATGCTTTCATGCCTATTATATCTTTTTTCAAGTTATCACTGAGCTCATCTATTTTCTCCTAAGTCACTGAGCATCCTTATAGCCAATACTTGATCCCTGCACCAACTAAGTTTGCTTTCATTTCACTTAGCTTTTCATAAGGGGTGGCAGTTTCTTTCTGTTCTTTCATTTGGGACATGTTTCTTTTTCCTTTTTTTTCCACAGTAACTGTCTCTCTATGTTCATTTTTATGTATCAGGTTGATCTGCTATGTCTCCCAGTCTTAGCCAAGTGCCCTAATGTAGTAGATAGGTATCGTAGGGATCCAGTGGTGCAGTCTCCATGATCACCTGTGCTGGGTGCTCAGGAGTGACTTCTGTATGGTTGTGTGTGCCCTACTATTGTAGTTGAGCCTTGATTGTTTTGGCACATCAGTGAATGGGATTTACTCTCAGGCTGATTGGTTGTAAAGACTGGCCATTCCCATAGCATATGAGGTGCTGTGTGTGGGCTGACAGCAAGTGTGGGGTTTGCCCCAGTAGGTTCATATGCCTGTCGAGATCAGTCTTTGGATGTTGATGTTTGTGGGGTTAATCAGGTGGTGCTCTGCTGAGGGTTAATGCTAGCCTCCAGTTGTGTTGTTTCTGGTGTCCCTTGGGATGGGATCTTGTGCAGGCCAAGATTAGCTGCTGCCTGTGATTGTCCTGGAGCTACCTGGTAAGAGCTACAAAGCTATCCTGTTTGGTTGTTGCCTGTGCAATACCTGGAGGTATGTGGGAAAGGCTATGTGGAGAACTGAGGCTAACTGTTAACAGTACCCAGCCTGGGGCAGCTCAGCAAATGGTCTAGAGCACCCTCACATCTAAGGCTTCTTTGCCTACTGCCCAGAGGGCTCAGAAGTTAGTGAGCCTTGGGGTACCAGGGTTGGATGAGGTAGGATCTCGGAGTCCCCAGGGTGGGCCAAGTGGCGTTCCTTAGGTTGGTGAAGATTCAGATTTGTTGCCAGTGCTAAGACTGTGGCTACCTGCAAAAGTCTCAGCTCACACCGACGCCAGCCACTACCTACCTCAGCCTACAGATACCAAGATTTGTTCAAGATATACTGTAGCTAGGGCTAAGGCTGGTTGTCCACCACCAAAAATGTCTCCCAAGGCACAAGCCCAAGGCCTGTGATTTCTGCCAAAGGAACCCCTTCTAGAGCGAGGGTTGGGCTTGTTCCCTGGTAACCACCCCAAATTGCTACCTAGCAATTTGCAAGTTAGGTGGGGTGAGGTTCAAGAAATCACTGGGGTGGTGTGAGCAGATCTCACCAGGCCAATGCAGATTCGATTTTGGCTCTGCATGGGAGGGTTTAACATAGTGAAGCACTCATGTGCACACCGTACAGGAGGAAGGCTCAACAAAGGATCAATGGTGGCTGTTCCCTCCAGCCATTGCCCTGAAGACACACAACTCAGTTTTTCTCTGTATGTCCCGGCTTCTCCCAAGCTGTTGTCACTCTCCTGGAGCCCATGATTAGTGCCTGCAAATAATTGAGTCTGTGCACAGGTCCTTTAAGGGGACATCTGGATTTCCAGTTGCCTTCTGTCTCACCTGGATGGCTGGAATCCCCATTGACTTTTACGGACAGCTTTGTAGGGACTCTTCTTCTTGGCACTGAAACCAAGGGCTGGGGTCTCATTGTGGGGCTGAGTTCACTCATTCCTTGGGGTACCTAACAGCTAAGATACCCCCCCAATGCTCAATGACCATACATGGTTGTGGACAGCCCATTTCATGTCTCTATCCCTTCTATCAGTCTCAATGTGGTCTCCTCTTTATATCCTGTTATAGAAGTTCTGTTCAACTAGTCTTCAGAAACTCCAGGTTGATGGTTTCATAATTAGTTGCAATTTTAATATAGTTATAGCAGGAGGTATGCACAGCATTTACCTGCCCTATTATATTGACTGGAACTCCCCCATATCACATTTCTTTGTTCATCATCCATCAATGGACACGTAAGATGATTCCATGTCTTAGCTATTGTAATAATGCTGCAAGGAAAAAGGTGTGCATCTAATTTTTCTAGTTAGAGGTTTCATTTTCTTTAGAATAAATACCCAGAAGTAGAAATGCTGAATCATATGGTAGCTCTATTTTTAAGTTATTGAGAAAACCACCTTACTCTTTCCATAGTGGCTGCACCAAATTACATTCACATCAAACAGTGCACAAGTGTTCCTTTTTTTTTTTCCTTACCAACACTTCTTATTACTTGTCTTTTTGAAAATAGCTATTTGAACATTGTGAGGTATCTCGTTGTAGTTTTTATTTGAATTTCTCTGATGATTAGTAATATTTGAGCATATTTTCATGTGAATCTGTATGTTTTTCTTTTTTTAGTAGTTAAAAGATGTAGTCTTTTATTTTAAAATCGTTTTATTCTTCAGTTACAATTAATATATAATATTATATTGTTTTTAGGTTAGAACATAATGATTAGACATCTGTATAACTTACAAAGCCATCACCTAATACAGTATTATTGACTAATTCTCTATTCTATGCTTTACATCCCATGACCTCTATCATAACTACCAATTTGTATTTCTTATCCCTATGTGTCTTCCTTTAAAAAAATATTTATTCAGATCCTCTGCCCATTTTTACTCAATTGGGTTTTTTTTGCCATTTACACATTTTCAAATGTACAATTGAATGACATTAAGTGAATTTACAAAATTTGCAATCATCACCACTATCTAATTCAGAAAATTTTTATCAATCCCCACTAGAAATAAAGTACCCATTAAGTGACAAATCCCCATTTCTCCCTTCACACACACCTGGCAACTTCTATTGTATTCTGTCTCTATAAATGTCTATTTGGGGCACCTCAAGTAAGTAGAATCACACAATAAGTGTCCTTATGTGTCTGCTTCAATTTCACTTAGCATAATATTTCAGTGTTAAATCCGTGTAGTTGCATGTATTAAAATTGCTTTCCTTTTGAAGACCGAACACTATCCATTGCATGTATATATCACGCAATTGTACACCATTCAGCTGTTAATGGACATGTGGGTTATTTTAACCTTTGGCTATGTGAATTATGCTGCTATAAACATTAGCTATAAGTATCTAAGTCCCTTCTTTTAATTTTGAGTATATGCCTAGAATGAAAGCTGCTCATATAGTAATTTTTTGTTAAGCTCTTTGAGGGACTTCAAAACTGTTTCCACGGTTTGCTGCATCATTTTAATTCTAAACAACAATACACAAGGATTTTAATTTTTCCGCATCCTCACCAACACTTGACGTTTTCCATTTTTTAAAAATAATAGCCATCCTTACTGGTGTGAATTGACATCTCATTGTGGTTTCGATTTGCATTTATCTAATGACTAGTAATGTTGAACTATTTGGATGTACTTATCAGCCATTTGTAGATCTCATTTGCTAAAAATCTATTTGTGTTCTTATTTAATTTAAATTTTTGTTGTTTATTGATTTGTAGTTCTTAATAGACTAGATATTAATTTCTTATTAGATCCATGACTTGCAAGTATGTTCTCTAATTCTGTGGGTTGACTTTTTATTCCCTTAAGAGTATCTTTTGGTGTACAAATGTTTTTGATTTTTATTAACACCAGTTTATTTATTTCTTCTTTTGTTTCCCTGTATTTTGGTGCCATATCCACAAAATCAATGTCAGCTCTAATGTTGTATAGACTTTCCCTATGTTCTCTTCAAGAAGTTTATACTTTTAACTCTTACATTCAAGTCTTTGATACATTTTGAGTTGGTATAACACACACACACACACACACACACACACACAACATATATATTATAAGGTAAGGGTCCAACTTTATACTTTTGGGAACGGATTTCCAGTTTTCCCAGCACCATTTATTGAAAAAGCCTATTTCTACCTAATTGAATAATCTTTGAACCCTTGTCAAAAATCAACTGACCATATCTTCAAGCATTTATTTCTAGCCTCTTTATTTCATTCCAAAAGGTCTATATATCCTCACTAGTCAGTACCAGAATATGTAGTAAGTTTTGAAATAAGGAGGTGTAAATCCTCTAACTTCCTTCTATTTTGTTTTCTTCAAGATTTTTTTTTCAGTTTTTGGGGTTCCTTATGATTCCATATCAAATTAGGGTCAGATTTCCATTTTTGTTTTTTTAAAAAATCATTAGCATTCTGATAGGGATTACATTAAATGTATTAATCACTTTGGAGGATATTGTCATCTTAACCATATTAAGTGCTCTTAGCCATAATCATAGAATAAGATTCCACTTATTTGTCTTTAATTTATTAATGCAATATTTTTTTGTTTTTTTGGGTATAATATTTTTTACCCCTTTGATTCAATTTATTTCAAAGTATTTTATTTTTTTAGCTGCTATCATAAATAAAATCAATTATTTAAACTATGAGTTTAGATGACTAACATACAGATAGAAGTGGGAAATTTCAAACATATTCGGAATAGATAATTATACACTTAAATATAGCATAAAGGTAAAAAAGATAAACACATTTTAAAAAAGAGAACCATAGCTACTGTAAGTCAGAAAGAAACTCACAGCACAAATAGGGATAATGTGACAACAAGTACATATAAAAGGTGGAGTAAAGATCTGAATTTGCAAAGGAGATTGAGGATAATATGCATTCAGGAAAAAAGGACTACTGTATAAATGAAATTTTTTGCATAACACTAATAATGGTAAGCACACACTCAAAATCCAGAACTGAGACATAGACCAAAAAAAAAAAAAAACAAAGAAAATAGAGGGGGAAAATCATAGAATACCACCAAAAAAAAAAATAACACAGTGACACCAGGAAAAACAGAAACAATGGAGACACTGAGCTACCAGAATACAAAAGATAAAATAGCTAGAGAAAATCATACATCAATAATCACCCTAACTGTATACAGACAACTCACAAATAAAAAAGCACAGACTGGCAGATTGGATCAAAAAACAAAATCAATCCATGCTGCTTTCAGGAGACACATCTCAGCTGCAAGGACAAAATAAGAATTAAAGTGCAAGGGTTGAAAAATGAATACCAAGCAAATGATATCCGGAAATAGAGGGTGTAACAATACTCATATCTCATAAAAATAGACTTTAAGATAAAAAAAAGTAACAAGAGACAAAGTTTGATATTTTATAATGATACAGGGGACAATACAGAAGACATCATGAAGACATAATGCTTATCGATATATATTCACTTAACCAGGGAGCATCAAACTAGATAAAGCAACTACTAACAAAACAAAGGCAGAAACTGACAGAAACATAACTATAGTAGGTGACCTAAATACCCTATTGACAACTTTGGATGGATCATTCAAACAAATGGGTAAGGAAATAAAAGCTTTAAGTGACACAATAGAACAAGAGGACATAATTTATATTTACAGAGCCTTTCATTGCAGAACACCGGATTATACATTCTTCTCTAGTGCACATGGAACAGTCACAAGAATAGATGATATGTTGAAACACAAAACTAGCTTCAACAAATTTAAGAAGATTGAAGTCATATCAAGCACACTCTTCAACCACAATGCTTTGACATTAAAAGTCAATTGCTATAAGAAAGTAGGAAAACCCACAAATACGTGGAGATTAAAAAATATGGTACTAAAGAAAGGCTGAGTGACAGAAGAAAAAGGAGGGTTCAAAATACACATAGACAGACAAATGAGAAAAACTATATATATCAAAAACATTTGAAATGCAGCAAAAATGGAAATAAGAGGGAGGTTTATATCATTACAAGTTTATCTCAAGAAACAAGAGAGAGTTTGGAGAAACATGGTGGAGTGAAAGATGTTCCCAGATCTCTCCCTCTAATGAAACAATAAGCTGACATCTAAAACTCAACAAAAAAAAACACACAAACTGCACACCAGCATGTCTGAGTGTGGGATCTGAGCATAAGAGCTACCACAGGTCAGAACCCTGGGTGTCAGGCGGCAGACTGGGAGAAACAAATAAGTTGCCTCTCCCAGCCAGAGCTCCCTGTAGGAGGAGAGGAAGGGGAGAGAGAATGTGCGGTGAGCTCCATGAACAGCCTGGCCGGAAAGCTGTGAGCTCCAGGCTGCTGGTGGCAGAACCCAGTCATAAGGGCAGAAAGCAGAGAAGCAGGGATGTCAGAGAATTGGGGACAGCAAAGAAACAACATTTAATTTTTTACCTGTAATGGTTGCAAAACACAAGCATGAGACACAGCCCCACCCCTCAACACAGAGGACCCCTTTCCTATATCCTTCGAGACTGAACACCCCGAAGCCTCAGGGGAATCTGAGCAAATGCTACCAAAATGGTCACTAACACTGATAGGGACTGAAACTGAGGGTAGTGAGAGTGATTAAACATCTACAAGAAAAAAAAAAGACAGGCATTATTGGCATTATTAAGCCTTTAGATCCAAGAGGCTTAGATACCACCTACTGGAAAGCAAAAGAAAAGTGCCTTTTTTCTGCAACAGGCTAAAGAAAGACCTTGTACATTAAATCTTCTTTCTGGAAAAAGAGCAGATATACACTTCCATTAATGCCCAGGTCGAGAAATAGTCCACTAAACACCATGAACAACCAAGGTGATGAAACATCTCCAAAAGAAAGTGAAAAATCTCCAGAAAATAAGTTTCCAGACATAGAAATATGACAGAGAATTCAAGATGGTACTTCTGAAAAAAACTCAGTGAGATCCGAAATGAGTCATATCAATAATTTCAGGAATTGAATGAAAAAAAAAAGTAGATGAGCAGAATAAGTTTTTTTAGCAAGGAGACTGAAAACCTCGAAAAGAACCAATAGAACCTTCTGGGGTTAAAAAAAAAAAAAAACACTGCAAGAGATGAAAAATGAAATAGCAAGCTTGGGAATAGAGTTGACCAAATGGAGGAAAGGAGTGATATGGAAGAAAGAAATCTAGAAATAAAAGAGAATGAAGAAGAGAGAAACCAAAGAATGAAAATAATTAAAGAAAATACAAGAACTGGCTGAAAACATCAGAAGAGGAAACATAAGAATAAGGGACATATTATCAAAGGTGAGGAAAAGGAGCAGGGACTAGAAAGCATTTCAGATAAATAGTTGAGGAATTTCCAAATCCAAGTAATGAGCTGGAGCTTGGAATTCAAGAAGTCAACAGACACCCAGTTATCTCAACCCAAAAAGGCCTTCACCAAGACACATTGTATTAAACTGTCAAAAATCAATTACAAAGACAGAATTCTCAGGGCACCAGGGAAAAGAAAAAGGTAACCTATAAGGAAAACCCATTAGATTATTGTCGGCCTTCTCAGCACAAACCTTACAAGCCAGAAAGAAGTGGTAATTAAACATTTAAACTATTAAGTTAAAGGGAAATACTAGCCAAGGATAATGTATCCAGCTAAGCTCTCCTTTAGATATGAAGAAGAAGAAATTAAGACTTTTCCAGACATACAAAATTGAGGAAATTCTCCCCACTAGACTTGCATTATGGGAAACACTGAAATGGGTCAGCTCATCTAAACAAAATGACAAAAAAATACGTAATTTGGAGTAAGATGACTATCAGGCAAATAGAGAGGAGTGCAACTATTACTAAAGAACAGGGCATTATAAGCTTAAACAATTAAGAGATTGGCTAAAACAAGAAAGTAATGCATATTCAGGATACATAGGGACAAATTGAGATAACAATGAGCTGAAAATGAGAGGAGTCAAAGATTCATATTCTCAAAGGGAAATTGAGATAAGGAATGCACAGAAGAAAACAGATGACTGTATATATATATATATATATATATATAATATATATATATATATATCATTACATATTTGTAATGGTAACCACACATCAAGATTTAGAACTGAAGCATATAGCATAAAAAAAAAAGACCAGAGGGAAAACCTACAAAAACCAACCAAAATAACGAAAACAGAAAACACAAGTACAAGGAAAGCAATGGAAACACCGAACTACCAGAAAGCAAAAGATAAAAATGGGTATAGGAAAACCTCCTATGTCAATAATCACCCTAAACGTAAAACAAGACTGAACTTCACCAATAAAAAGCATAGAGTTGAAGATTGGTTCAAAAACAAAACTCAACCATATATGCCTCCAGGAGACACATCTCAGTTTCAAAGACAAATAAGACTCAAAGTGAAAGGGTGGAAAATGATATTTCAAGTAAATGGCATTCAGAGAAAAGCGGGAGTAGCAGTACTAATATCAGACTTCAAAATAAAAAAAAATGTAAAGAAGGTACTGAGGGACACTTCATAATGAAAAGGGAATCATGCACTGAGAAGACATACACTTATAATATCTATGCTCCCAATCAGGGAGCCCAGAATATGTAAAGCAATTACTATCGGAATTAAAGGGAGAAACAGACCAAAACACTATCTTAGGGGACCTAAATACCCCACTATTGGGATATGGACAGATAATCCAAAACAGAACATCAATAAAGGAAATAACATCCTTAAATGACACATTAAACCAACTGGACATAATTGATATTTACAGAACTTTTCATCTCATAACAGCTGCTTCTAATTCTTCTCTAGTGCACATGGGACATTATCAAGGATGGATCACATACTGGACAAAACTGTAAAAGGGTTGAAACCATATCAACTGTGCTGGCTGAAAGTTACTGTTTGGCTATCGCCCATGGGAAATAACACTCTAGCAATAAGCTTTCTGCTTCTGTACCCCGCCTGCTTGCACAATGACCTCTGGGTTGACAGTTATGTAAAAAGAAGAAAAAATAGACTTGTGTATTCAAACAGAATGAAGAATGGAGTTTAGGGCTTAAAAACCCTGTACCTCTACATTTCGGAGCTGCTTGAGTTGGGGTCTGCATACCCCTGGCACGGACCAAGCTGGCTGAATAAAGAGTATGTCTCCTATAACTTACCGAATTCTGGTGGTCCGTGTGTCTGTCAGGGCTGGCTTCTACAACATTTGGAGGCCTCAGTGAGATCTCAAGGGAGTGGCCCTGAGATCTAAGACCAGACTGGCCTCTGAAGAGTTTGCTGTCCCTGTTACAGACTCAAAGGGGTGGCCACCCTGAGATGTTCCAGTGCTCTGGAATGCCATGACAGGGTCAATGCAATTGTCAAGGACACAACCTTTAGGACACGTCTTTGTTCCCTAATCCCATTGGGAATCTCCGAGGCCTCGACGTCTGGATAAAAAGGTAACTTTATGTTCTGTTACCAGTTGTTGGTAAACAGAAACCAGCTGGCTGAATAAAGGAGCGTGTTTCCTATAATTCACTGAGTTCTGGTGTCCATGTGTCTTTCGGGGGCTGGCGGCTACAACAACAGGGGCATCTAGAGTTTCAGTCTCCTTCCGTCTCACCCAGACAGTCGGAATCTCCTCTGGTGTCAGACACAGAGTGCAGACACAGAGTATTGGAGTATTCTCTTCCTTGGGCTGGGATCCTGGCTGGGGAGCCCCCAAATGAGGCCAGGACCCCCTCTCCTTCAGTAGAGCCTCCGCGGCCTGGCTCTCCCTCCCAGTGATCTTCCACCACCTGTGGGTACAAGTCCAGCCTGATTCACGACTTTGCCCCTCCTACTGCTTCGATGTGGCTTCTTTTTATATTATCAAATGTGCGTGTTATATGATCAGCTATGACTTCAGGTTATTCTCCACGTTGATATTTTATAATTTGGTTGTTATTCAGTACAGACCTGGAGGAGGGAAAACCTGCTTTTTTCCTAGTCTGCCATCTTCCACCACGCCATTTCATTTAAATTACTTATTGGCAATATACATTTTCATAGTATTCCTTTATAATCTTGTTTTTTGCTGTATGGTCAGTCATGATGTTCCCTCATTTTAGTGGTTGAGGTCTTTTCTGTTTTCTTAATCATTTTGTCAATTTTTATCAAACTTTCGAAAGAAACAACTTTCGGTTTTATTGATTTTCTCTATTACTTTTATTCTTTATTTCATTTATTTTAGTAATGATATTTATTATTTTCTTCCTTCTGCTTATTTTGGGTTCGCTTTTCTTTTCTTTTTCTGGTTTCTAAGGTGGAAAGTTAGTTCATTGATTTGAGTTCTTTCTTTTTTCATAATATAGTAATTTATAACTATAAATTTCCCTCTAAGGAATACTTTAGCTGTATCTCATAAATTCTGTTATGTTTTGTATTTGTCTTCACTCGTCTCAATTTATTTTTAAATTTCCTTTGTGATTTCTTTGAACCACTGGTTATTTAAAAGTGTGTTATTTAAATTTCACATATTTGTGGATTTCACAAATTTACTTTTGTTGTTGATTTCTAATTTAGTTTTTACTGTGGTCAGAGGACATAATGTGTATAATTTCAATCTTCCTAAAATATATTCAGGTTTGTTTTATGGTCTGACATATGGTCTATCCAGAGAATGTTCTATGTGGCATAGAAAAGAATGTACATTGAACTTGCTAGATGGAGTGTGCAATAGATAGTTGTTAGCTTTAGGTGGTTATAGCAGTGATCCCCAACCTTTTTGGCACCAGGCATGGTTTCCTGGAAGACAATTTTTCCACCGACTGGGATAGGTGGGATCGTTTCAGGATGATTCAAGCGCATTACATTTATTTGTGTACTTTATTTCCATTTATTATTAGATTGTGATATATAATAAAATAATTATACAACTCACCATAATACAGAATCAGTGGGAGCCCTGAGCTTGTTTTCCTGCAAGTAGGTGGTCCATTTAGGGGTTACGGGAGACAGTGACACCCGAAGTGTGTTGCTTATGTACAGTCTACTCTGTAATCTCGTTCTGGTTGCTATCACTGCAGAAAATCCTGCTTCACAAACATAGGAGGATGGAAATGGAAGCAGCACTTTTGTGGCAATCTCATGATATTCCACCTTGATTTTAATCCAGAATGTTTTATGTTATGTTTATGGAGATTTGAAGTTGTCTCAAAATACTTTAAAGGCCACCGTCATTTGCCATTTCAAACAGTTGATCCTTTTCTACCACAAAGTCTAATCACCTGGCTTATTCACAAATAGGTCGCAGATCCATTCCTTCCCAGTTCAGGGGTCTTTTGTGGTTGGGAAGTAATGCTCAGACTCTTTTGAAAGCTGAGATAGGTGATCACGCACCAGCTGTGAGAAAGAAGGCCAGGTTCAGTCTCCTTCAAAATCTCTACTAACGTTTGAAGTATGTCACAAATCTCAATGTTAACTCGTCGCCCCCATAATTCCAGTTTGGCTTTGAACGCAGCCACTTTATCTGCACACTTGAATACAGTTGTCATTCTCCCCTGAAGTGACAGATTGAGTTGATTAAGCAGGTTGAATATGTCACACAGGTAAGCAAGTGTTGCGACCCATTCTATATTACTGAAATATACTAACAGTGGTGACGGTTTTTCTAAAACAAAACTCTAAAGTGGCAAGTGGCTCTCATAACTCAGAAACTTTGGCCAGTGATCTATCTTTAGAAACTTATCTCCATTACTATGAATAAGAAGAGATGTGTGTGCTCTGCGTCCATCTCTTCACAGAGCTGTGCAAACAGATATGAGGTAAGGGTTGTCCTTTAATATGGTTGATAATATTAATCACATCCTGCAAAACATTGTTAAGTTCAGGTGACTTTTTGGGCTAGCTAACATTTCTCTTTGGATGACACAGTATGAAGACTCACATTTGGAAATGACCTCTTTTTTAAAGAAATTTATTCCCAGCTTTATTGAAATAAAATAGACAATTAGTTGCTTGTATTCACAATTGCTCATACAATTCAATGAGTTTTTTTTCAGTTATAGTTGGCATACAATCATATACCAGTTTCAGTTGTACTACCTAGTAATCAGAGATTCACATAACTCGCAAAGCTGTCACCTCATTAAACCTAGTGCCCCTCTTCCCCTTACATATTTATTACAACATTATTAATCATCTTCCCCATGCTACACTCTACATCTCGATGTCTATTCTACAACTATCCACTTGTACCTCTTAATCCCTTTGCTTTTCTTTCTCAGCCCCCAACCGCCTCCCATCTACCAGCCCTCAAAATATTCTCTGGATTTATGAGTTTATTATTGCTTTTGTTGTTGTTGTTTATTTGTTTTTTAGATTCCACGTGTACTTGAAATCATGTGATGTTTGTCTTTCTCTATCCTTTCTATTTCATTCAGTGCAATACCCTCTAGGTCCTTCAAGGCAATATTTTTCTCCATCCCCTTCCTTTTAGTTTATATGTGTCTTTTAATCTGAAGTGAGTTTCTTGCAGGCAACATATGTAGGGGTCTTGTTTTCCATTCAGCCACTCTATCTTTTGGTTGGAGCACTTACTTCTTTTCCATTTGAGGCACTTATTGATAGAAATGTAGTTATTACCATTTTGTATTCATGTTTTTGATACATGTTCTTTCTTCTTAAAGAAGTCCCTCCAACATTTCCTATAATACTGGCTTGGTGTTGATGAATTCCTCTAGCTTATTTTTGTCTAGGAAGCTCTTTATCTGTTTTTAGACTCTTAATGATAGCTATGTTGGATAAAGTATTCTTGGTGTAGACCCAGGGTTTTCACCACGTTGAATATTTTGTGCCAAGCTCTTCTGTCCTGCATGGTTTCTTTCGAGAAATCAGCTGCCAGCCTTATGGGTGCTCGCTTGTTGGTAACTAGCTGCTTTTGTCTTGCTGCTTTTAATATTCATTCTTTGTATTTAACCTTTGGCATTTTAGTTATGATGTGTCTTGTTGTGGGCCTGTTCGGATTCCTCTTTCTTGGGACTCTTTGAGCTTCCTGGGGTTGTATGTCTATTTCCTTCACCAGGTGAGGAACGTTTTCTATCATTATTTCTTCAAATAGCTCTTCAACGTCTTGTTTTCCTTCAGGTACCCCTATGACATGGATATTTTTACATTTAATAGTGTCGCATAAGCTCCTTAAATTATTATTATAGTCTTGGCTTCTTTTTTCTTGCCATTCTGATTGAGTGTCCTCAGCTTCCCCACCTTCTATATCAGAGGTTCGATCCTCTTCTTTATCCACTCTGTTTTTTCTATCTAATATACTCTTCATCTTAGATAATATGCTCTTCATTTCTAACTGGTTCCCTTTCATAATCTCCATTTCCAATTTTATGTGTTTTATCTTTTTGTTAAAGTTCTCACTGAGTTCATCCACTCTACCCCTAAATTTATCAAGCATTTTATAACCAGTGTTTTGAACTCTGTATCTGTTAGATTGTCTGACTCCATTATTCCCGGATCTCTGTTCTGTTCACTCATGTGGTTTTTGCTTCTGTGTCTTCCCACTTTGGCTGCCTTTCTGTGGATGTTTCTATGTACTAAGCAAAGTTCCTAGGTCTCCCGGTCTTATTAGTGCAGCTTTGTGTAGTAGGTGTCCAGTGGCACAGTCCTAAGAGGGGTTCAGCTGCAGACCAAGTTTAGCCCCAGCCTATGCCGCACCGGGGTCACCTGTTAAGATTCAGCAAGCAATCCACAGAAGCTGTGCTTATAGTTGCCTCAAGAAACCATACCAGAACCAAGGCCAGCTGCCAGTAATGAGTGTTGGCTCTGTTCAGCAAGGAGCACCTGACTCACCGAGGACACGCCTGAATGTGGTTTGGGTGGGTGCACGAGTTTGGGGAGATGGGTTTCAGGGAATCCTCTGGACTGAGCAACCTCTGTTATCCAGTTTGATGATGTCTCAGCTATGGCGACACTGTGTCCACGCACTGGGAGAGGGGAGGGCTCAAAATTGCAAAAATGGATACCACCAGCACTTCTGTCTGGGAGAGACCCTAGCCACTGGCCCTCATTCTGACAACTCAGTGTCCCCATGTAAGTCCCTGGTGCCCTCCGCGCAGCCGAACCAGTGCTGGTGCTCAGAGCCAGCAGGTCCGTCACTGAAAAAGTTCGCTGATGAACATAACCCCTTTAAGAGATGTCTGCAGCTTTTGCTGTCATTGCCACATCCTCTGTCCCACTCAACTGCTCAGACCTGGCAGCTTCGTGTCCTTGCCCAGTCCTACCTCCTCCCATTGCAGGGTGATTTATTTATTTCTCTCCCTAGTTGTATGGATTGTTTATCTAGATCAAAGGTGACTTTCCTTGCTGTTTGCTCTGTGATTCTGTCACAACTTTTATTTGGTTGCAAGAGGGATTAACAGAGCCTCTATCACCTACGCCATTTTTTTCTCCTCCTACATGCAGCTTTCTTTTTGTTGACTGTCTTAGAGTCTTCTGTTGTCTCATCATTATGTCTTTCCCCCTTTTCAAAGAAGCTCTCCAGTCACATTTGTTTTTTACTCATTTTGGCTAGGGTTAGTTTGTGAGCTTACCAAAACTGTGACTGAGTCAAGTGTACAATGCAAGAAAGAGGCACGGATGTGGTAAATAAAATAATGAGTGGGCCACATACAGACTAAAATAAGTGTCAGATTCTGACTTAAAGCCTTCCATCAGATTTAGCTGTATAATTGAAGTACATCAAGTCACTTGCCACTATAAAGCTTGCCACCAAATTGAGCTTACTTTTCATTTGCCACTCACTGATAAGGTGTTGATATGAGTGTGCAAGCAATTGATTTATTCTGGCCTCTGTGAGGTCAAACCTCTACTAATGTTAGTCTGTATTGGCAGTCGCTCCCCAGTGCTAGCATTACCGCCTCAGCTCTGCCTCAGATCATCAGTCATCCGATTCTCTATAAGGAGCTGCGACCTAGATCCCTCACATGCGCAGTTCACAATAGGATTTGTTCTCCTGTGAGAATCTAATGCCTGATGATCTGAGGTGGAGCTGAGGTGGTGATGCTAGGGTCGGGGAGTGGCTGCAATTACAGATGAAATTTTGCTCGCTCACCTGCCACTCACCTCCTGCTGTGAGGCCTTGTTCCTAATAGGCACTGGACTGGTACCAGTCTGTGGCCCAGGTCTTGGGGACCCCTGGTTTATGGTATTGACCTGGTCTTCTCCATCTTTGATATATTATGCTATTCTGCTATCTTTGCTATTCTAAAATGGCCATCTCTATGTATACTAACAGTTTTTGTCTGGCTGTCTATTTTGTCTTATATTAATAAAAACGCTTATACTCTCATGATTACTTGTTGTAGAATTTATTTTTCTAGACTTTTACTTTCAACCTATTTGAATCTTTGAATCTAAAGTGGATCGCCTGTAGAGAACATATAGTTGGATCATATCTGATGATCACATCCTTTGGGTTTGATCATTTAATTCATTAACATTGAATGTGACCATTGATATGGTTGGACTTATGTTTGCTATTTTTCTTTATGTTTTCTCTGTTCCATGACTACATTTATTCCTCTGTTGTTTCTTTATTCCCTTCTTTTATCGGATATTTTGTAGTGTAAAATCTTAATTTTGTTAATAATTTTAACTATAATTTTTGAGTTATTTATGAGCGGTTGCAGCATCTGGATGGTTTCTCAGTACTTACAACATATATCATAATGCATCAGAATCTACTTCAAATTTATATTAAGTTATTTCTAGTAAGACATAAAGACTTTACTCCGATATAGCTCCCTTCTTGTTTCTGTGCTATTACCATTATACATATTTTGCTTATATGTGTTCCAAACCAACAATAAATTTTTATAACTATAATTTTTGTATATTATGTGTTTTTAAAGAAGGTAAGAGAATAAAGAAGAGCACAAAGACATGTACTGATACCTTTTCAAATAAATCTTATTTACCATATTTGGTCGTCTTTATTTTTTGCTGTGGATTTCAGTTACCCTCTGCTGTCACTCCCTTATTCCAACATAGTTTAATTCAATTCCTACTCTCTCTCATTTATATTGTTATTATCTAATATATTACATTACTATATGTTATAGAACCCAAAGTACAATTTAATGCATGTTGATACATATTGATTTATATTTATATACATTTAATACACATTGATCTATACAATTGCCTTTTAATTGTGATGTAACTGATGTACTATAAAATTCACCACTTTTATGAGTACAATTCAGTGGTTTTTCATATATTCACAGAGATGTATAACCATCACCACTAAGTCCAGAACATGTGTGCAATCCCCAAAAGAAATCACCTACCCATTACCAGTCACTCTCCATTTCCTCCTACCCCCAATCCCTGGCAACCACTAATCTGTTTTTTCTGTCGTTATAGATTTGTCTATTCTGGACGTTTCACACGAGCAGAATCATAAAATATGTGGCATTTTGTGATGGGGTTCTATCATTTAACACAATGTTTTCAAGGCTTATTCATTTTGTAGCATGCATTAGTATTTCATTCCTTTTTATGCCTGAATACAATTTCATTGCATAAATAGACCACATATTATTTATTCATTCTTTAGTTTATGGCCATTGAGTTGTTTCTACCTTCTGGCTATTATGAATGAAGCTGCTATGAGTGTTTGTAGATAAGTCTTTGTATGGGCATATGGTTTCAGTTTTTCTGGGTAAATACCTGGGAGTGAAATAATAGTTCGTATGATAACTTCATTAGACAGTATTGTGGCAACTCTTTGAGGAACAGCCAAAGTGTTGTCCACAGTAGCTGTACTATTTTACATCCTTATCATCAGCACATGAAGGTTCTAATTTCTCCACATCCTTGCCGATATTTGTTATTTACTGTTTTCTAAAGTATAGCCATAATTGTGAGTGTGAAGTAGTACCTCTTTGCAGTTAGACTTGCATTACCCTAATGAATAAACAAAGTCAAACATATTTTCTTATTGTTTGTTGGCCATTTATGTAGTTCCTTTGGAGAAATTTCTATTTAAATTATCTGCTCAATTTTAAATTTGGTTATTTGTTTTTTATTAATGGGTAAAAAGAGTTTTCTATGCATACGGGATACTAGGCCCTTATCAGATATATGATCTACAAATATTTTAACCAATTTGTGGGTTTTCTTTCTCTTTCTTGATAGTGTCCTTTGATGCACAAACATTTTTCCTTTTGATGCAATCTAATTTATCTATGTTTTCTTTTGTCACTTTTATCGATGTCCTATACAAGAAACCATTGACAAATCTGTTATGAAGATTTCCTCCTATATTTTCTTGTAAGACCTTTATAGTTAGTTTTAGCTTTTATATTTAGGTCTCTAATCCATTTTGAGTCAATTTTTGTATATAGTATGAGGTAAGCATCCAAATTCATTCTTTTAGATGTGGATATCCAGTTGTGCTGGCATCATTTGTTAAAAAGATTATTCTTTCCCCCATTAAAATTTCTTAGCCTCTTTGTCAAAAATGAATTGACCAAGAATATAAAGGTTTCTTCCTGAACTCTCATTTATATTCCATTGGCCTATATGTATATTCTTATGTCAGTGCCGAATAGTCTTGATTACTGTAGCTTTGTAGTAAGATTTGGCATCAGGAATTTGAGTCTTCCAAATTTTTTCCTCTCTTTCGAGAGTGTTTCTAAGTCCCTTTAATTTCCATATGAATTTTAGGATCAGCTTGTCAAATTGTGCAAAGAATCCAGTTACTATTTTAATAGAGACTGCATTCAATCTGTAGATAATTTGGGGGAGTCTATTTTGTCTGATATTAGTATACTCACTCAATTTCCCTTTTGATTATTGTTTGCATTATATTCTTTCCCATCAGTTTACTTTGTTTTTTAATGTGTGTGTGTGTGTGTGTGTGTGTGTGTGTGTGTGTGTGTGTGTGTGTTCAGTTACTGGTTGATATACAATATTATATAGTTTCAAGTGCACAACAGGATGATTGGGCATTGATATAACTATGATGTGATCACTCCAATAAATCCAGTAACCATCTTTCCATTATTTTACTTTAAATCTATTTGTCTTTGAATCTAAATTGTGTCTCTTGTAAACAGTATGCACATCATGTTATGTTTATCAAATCTGTAAGTACCTTATTTGTTTGTTTGTTTGTTTGTTTTAGTGTCAAGTATACAGTACATTGGTTAGACATCTATATAGTTCATAAAATGATCCCCCCAATTGCTCTCTCCCTCCCCTGGCCCTCCACTTAGCCAACATATTAACACAAACTGCATTCTCTATACCATGCCCCCATCCCTGTGACCATCTATCAAATACTAATTTGTACTTCTTAAACCCTTCACTCCATTCTCTTAGCCCCCCAATCCCCATCCCCTCTGTCTGTCACCAAATTGTCCACTGTATTTGTGAGTCTGTTTTTGATTAGTTTGTTCTTTTTGTTCCTTAGATTCTGCATATAAGTGAAATCATATAGTATTTATCTTTCTCTGACTTATCTCGCTTTGCATAATAACCTCTAGGTCCATCCATTGGAGAGTTAAATCCATTTATATGTAGTGAGTGTAATTATGAATATGGTAGTATTTATGCCTGACAATATTTGTTGGGTTTCATGTATCATGTCTTTTTCTTCTTTAATTACTGCATTTCTTTTTTCAATTAGATAGATGCTTTCTGGTGCACCATTTTAATTTCCTTCATTCCTTTACCACATACTTTTGTTTTATTTTCTTAATGTTTTCTCTGAAGATGATAAGTAACATCTCAATGTATAATTATATAATTTGGATTAAAATCAACTTTGTTTCAATACATATATTTTCCATCTATATTACTACACCCTCCCTCCCCTCATTAATGCTGTTATTGTCACAAATTACATCTTTACACATCACGTGTCCATGAACATATATATATACATATATATATATATATATATATATACACATATATATATATGTATATACATATATATACACATATATATATTTATAAATGTGTGTATATATATATATTTATATGTGTATGTATATATACACACACACATATATATGTGTATATATATGTTGCTTTATGCCGTTTTTAAAAAATCTTACAGGAGTAAAATTGAATTACGAAGAAAAATACGTTTATATTGTCCTTAATATTTACCCATGAAAATACAAAACTCCAGAATTTCTGCTGGTTCCTTTTGGTAACTTCTATCTCATATCTAGAGAGAAATTCTTATACACTATTTCCAAGAAAGTATCATATTTAGTTTTTTAGACACAGTTTCCTTTATCTCTTTGAAAATATTTCAATAATGAATTTAAAGTATTTGTCTACTAAGTTCCATGTCTGGGTTTCCTTAGGGACAGTTTCTATCAATTGTTCCCCCCCCCCCCGTGTATGAGATGTACTTTCGTTTTTTCATGGTTTTTTTTTAAATTTTTTTATTTTTAGATTAAAGTTGGTGTTTAATATTATTTTATATATTTTCAGGTGTCCAACATAGTGGTTAGACATTTATATAATTTACTAAGTGATCTCCCAATTCGTCTAGTACCCACCTGACACTATACATAGTTATTACAACATTATTAACTATATTTCCTATGCTGTACTTTACATCTCTGTGACTACTTCGTAATCACCAGTTTGTACTTCTCCATCCCTTCAGTATGGGCTGTACTTTCTTTTATCTTTACAAGTCTCATAATTTTTAATTAAAACTTAACATTTTAAACAATATAATGTGGCAACTTTGGAAATCAGATTTTCCCTGCTTTTCAGGGTTTACTGTTGTTGCAGCTTATTGTGATTGTTGCTTTTTGTCTCTTTTGTGACTTTTATGAATTATTTTTGTAAAATCTGTATTCTTTATGTGTAGCCATTGATGTCTCTGCTTAGTTCACTTAGTGGTCAGCTAATAACTGGATGACAATTTCATTAAATGCCAGGAATCAACAAATACTCTAGTCTTTTCCATGGAGCACCGTGTGTATGTTGGGGCATGCTTTCAACAGTCGGCCAAGCAGTTTACAACTTTATCTTAGCATTTAGTTCCTGCTTGTTCAGAGCTTCAAGGTGAGCCAGAGGCCAGAGCTTTGGGCCTTCTCAGTTCTTACCCGAGCGTGCACGCAGCTCTAGGCATGTGTATGGCCTTCTGGATTTCTAAGAATATGTTGGAGCTTTTCAAACTCCCTCCATACATCTAATTACTCAGCTTTTCTTTTTCATCTTTTGGTTAGTCTACTGTTTGCCTCAAACATTATCCATAATCTCAGCCAGCGGCAAATTTAAAGACTTGTCTGTGATCGTTTTCAACAAACACTTGCACCCCTCCAGAGAGAAAACTTTTTATTAGTGGGTGAGGTTTGAGTCATTCATGTAAGGGGGATCTTCCAGGAACCAACAGACAGGTAAGATAATGACAATTCTTCAACAATAAGATTTTGAGAGAGTTGCAGCTTCATTCTGCTCCCTCCAGCGGCTGCTGAGATGCTTGGGAATGAGGGTTGTTTTTGTTTGTTTGTTTGTTTGTATGCATATTTGTTTTTAATTTTAATGCACAATTGGAGAGTGGAGACTGGAACTGGGACAAATTAAAATACCAGGAAGCTCACTATTTTTACTGAGGTTCAGTTGTATTCCTTGAATAAACACTACTTGGGTTGCTGCAAGCCTTTGGTTAACTTCAAGTATTATGAAAAAATTTTATTCTGAGAAATTCTATCAGATTTTGCATTGTCTTTATGGAGGGGTAAATTTTTAGAGGTATTTACTGCCCACCATTTTTACTGATATAATCCTATCCAATTACTTTTTTAAATTGGTTAAGAGAAGTCAAAACAAATAAATATGTAGTTATGCTGTCTATTATCATTACCTACATAATGTTCATTTATTAGAACTGTCAATTTTTTCATATGGTTTCAAATTAGTATCTACTTTTACTTTCCTTCAGCATAAAGAACTGCCTTTAATATTTCATGTCAGGCATGTCTTCAAACAATGGACTATGTCAATTTTTGTTTATCTTGGAATGTCTTAATTTCTTCTGTGTTTTAAAAGATAACTTACCATATACATAACTCTTGTTTGACAGTTTATTTACTTTCTTTCTTTCTGCACTTTGACTACACTGTACCACTGCCTCCATTGTTTCTAATAAGTCCGTTGTTAATCTTGTTGTGATATTCTTGTAGTTAATGAGCCATTTTTCTCTCACCCTTTTCAAGAGTTTTCTTTGTTTTTTTTTTCAGTTTGACTATATTTAGGTATCAATTTTTAAAAAATTTATCCTACATGAAGTTCACTGAACATTTTGAATGTCCAGACTAATGTTTTTCATCAAAATTGGGATGATTTCACCTATCATCTCTTCAAATATTCCTTCTCTCTCTTTCTTTCTCCCTTTCTTAGACTCCCATTATGTGTACCATTGCTGGTGTCCCACAAGCCTCTTTATTCTTATTTATTCTTTTTTTTTCTTTCTGTTTCTTAAACTGGACAGTCTCAATTGAGTTATCTTTAAGTTCATTGATTCTTTCTTCTGCCAGTTCAAATCTTCTATTGAACACCTCTAGTAAATTTTTCATTACAATTATTTAACTTTTTAACTCCAGATTTTTAATTTTAATTATTAGACTTTTATTCTCTTTGTTAATAGCCTTTATTTAATGAGACATTGTTCTGATATTTTATTCATTGTTTTGAAATGTTTTTAGTTCTTTGAACATTTTCAAGTTGCTAATGTAATTTTTTTGTCTAGTAAATTCAAAGTTCTTCTTCAGGATAGTTTCTATTGAATGTGCGTGTGTGTGTTTGCTTGTTTGTTTGTTTGTTTTTCTGTGCATAGGTCATTTGAGTTTCTTTGCATGCATCATAATTTTTTGTTGAAAAATTGGCCTTTTAACTAATATAGTGTGGCGAAACTGCAAATAAAATTCTCTCTCTCTCCCAGCACTTGCTTTTGTTGTTCTTTTTGTTGTTTATTTGCTTAATGACTTTACTCAACTAACTCTGCAAAGTCTTTAACATACACGGCCACTGAAGTCTCTGCTTGGTTAGCTTAATGGTCAGCTAATATTTAGACATTTCCTTAAATGCCTGGAACCAATGTTTCCAAGCTGTTGCAAAGAAGCTTGGCGTATATGTTGGAGCAAGCCTTCAACAATCAGGCAGGCAGTTTTTAACTCTGCCTTAGCTTTCACATTCAGCTTGTGATGAGCCTCAAAGTCAACCAGAATGAAAGGTTAAGACCTCTTTATGTCTTCCACTCAAATAGATAATAAAGCATAAATAAATAAAATATATAATAAAAATAGAAAAAATCAACAAAACAAAAATATGTTCTTTGAAGGCTCAAGAAATTGGGCAAATTTTTTACCTCAAGTGAGTGGGGGAGGACAAAAAATAAAATTACTAAAATCTAGGACAAAAGAGGAGGCATTAATACCAACTTTAGAGAAATAAGAATTAGAAAAGAATACTATGAACAACTGTATGCCAACAATTAGATAATCTAGATGAAATGAACAAATTTCCATGAAGACACAAAGTACTGAAAATACCTCAAAAATATAGAAGTTTCTTCTGGTCAAGATAGCATGCTAGGTAAAAGCAGGATTTACCTCTTTCCATGACTGCATTAAAATTACAAGCAAGCTATAAAGCAAACAATTGGAGAACCACCTAAGGTCTAGCTGATCATAAAACATACATATGTGGATATAAAGAAAAATCCACATCAAGTCTGCAGGAAGGGCAGAAACACAAAACAGGCTGGTCCCGTACCTGCGTGTGGCAGTTGAGCATTGGGAGAGAAAGTGTAGCTGCAGAGGCCCCCGCCGAAGGGATGAGGGGCCCTAGCCCAACACAGGGGCCCTAGCCCAAGGTTCTAGTTCCCGGAAGAGGAATTCCCACAAAATATGACTGTAAAAAATTAGTGGGGATTCTGGCCATCTGGGTGAGAAATGGAAGGAACCTGAAAATCCAGATATCCCCCTTAAAAGGCCTGTGCACAGGCTGACCTGCTTGCAGACACTTTCTCTAGGCTTCAGCAAAGGGAAAGCAGCTGGGGAGGTGCAAGAGACATATGAGGTGGGGTTGAGTTGTGTGATGTCAGAGTGAAGGCTAAAGGAAGAGCTGCCAGTGTTCCTTTATCAGGACCCCTCTGGGTCAGTCTATAGACAAATGCCATCTTGCCTGTGTTGAACCCTCGCTCAACATGGCCAATTCCGAAGGTGCATTGACCTGGTGAGGTCAGACTGCTGCACCCTGCGTCTTCCATAAGTTGCCTGCAGCGGCCCATTGTCAGGCAGGTAGCCCCACCCTGTGCCTTCCCTTGGTTGAGCATTCATGGGCAGGCAGCTGCCCTCAGCTCCCATCACTTACATGAGGCTCATGCATTACAGGGCAGACTTTTGGTGTCAGGCCACTGGTGCCAGCCTGAACTGCAGGGTCTCTTGGGTGGATCACTGGGGGCCGTGGACCCAAGGTAGGCGGCGGCATGCCTCACTGTGATCTGTAACTTTCATGGGAGCCTGCAGGCTCAGAATTGGCAGCAGTCTGCATTGGCCTGACAAGACTGGCTAGATCCCTCCCCTGTCTCCTGGGACCCTGCACTGCCCAACCCGCAAAATGCTCTCAGTGGGCCCATTTCTGGGCAGTCAGCTCCACTCTGTGCTTTCCATTGGCCATGGTTTCAACAGCAAACAACCATCCTCAGTTTGTGCAGACTGCGCATAGCTTTTGTATCCCGGGAGAGACTTTTGGTGGTGGGTCATAAGACACACCCTGAGCTACAGTATTTCATGAACAGAACTCCAGGGTCCGCAGGCTTGAAGTGGGCATTAGCAGGCTTTGCTATGATCTAAGACTTTGACAGGAAGCCACAGATTCAGCACTGGAACAACACCTGATTCTACAACGACTAGGTGAAGTCTGCACGCTTTACCCCAGTGATTGCCTGGATCCCCACCACGCCCAACTCCCATATACCAAGCAAAGGCTCTTATATCTGCAGAGACTTACAGGCAATGGGCAGACAGCCTCAGGCCTTGAGGTACACTGGTTTTTGGGCTGAACCACCACAGGTCCAGTACTGGGAGTAACCAACCATGGTTTGCAGTATGGTCTCTCCCGTTTACCTCCAGATTCAGAACAGGCAGCAACTATTTGCAGATCTCTTTGTAGCTCCAACCAGGTAGCACCGAACAATCAAAGTCAGTGGCTACCTCGACCCACACAGGAGCCCCTCCAAGGGGCCCCAGAAGCAACACCCAGAGGCTGGCATCAGACTGCTACAGAGCAGCACCTAACTAACCTCCTGAGGAGCGCACCCAAAGGGTGGTCTCAACAGGCACATGAGACTACTAGAGCAAATCCCACTCTGTGAAATCAGGCCCCACAAAGCAACTCATGGACAATCCCCACAGCCGGTCAGCCCAAGGGTCAATCCCATGGACTGATGTGCTAACAGCAATGAAGGATTAGCTACAACAGAGAACACACACAACTCACACAAGAAATATTCCAAGAGCCCTCAGCCCAGGTAATCATGGAGACTGTGCCACTGGACCACAAAAGATACCTACTCCATAAGGCCAACTGGCCAAAGCTTGGAGATGTAACAAATCTCCCTAACGCATAGAAACAAACACAGAAAGACAACTAAAATGAGAAAACAAAACACAAGTTGAAAATAAAACAACAGGAGAAAATTCTAGTAAAAATCTAAAATAAATGGAGGCAAGCAAACTACCAGATATAGAGTTCAAAACACTGGTTGTAAGGAGCACCTACATATATAAAAACAATTATTGACTGACATAAAGGGAGAAATCAACAGTAATACACTCATAATAAGAGACTTTAACATCACATTGACATCAATGGACAGATCTTCCAAACAGAAAATGAACAATGAAACAGAGCCATAAATGACACACTAGATCAGATGGACTTATTGATATTTTTAGAGCATTTCGTCCCAAAGCAGCAGAATATACCTTCTTTTCAAGTGCACATGGAACATTTTCCAGGGTAAGCCACACGTTAGACCACAAAACAAGTCTCAATCAATTGAAAAAAGATTAGAATCATATCAAGCATCTCATCCAACTATAATAGTAAGAAGCTAGAAATCAACTACAAGAGAAAAAAAAAAACGGATAATACACAAACACATGGAGGCTAAATAACATGCACTAAACAATGAATGGGTTAGTGATGAGATCAAGGAGGAAATAAAAAAAATACCTAGAAACAAATGAAAATGAAAACACAAGATCTCAAAATCTATGGGACACAGTGGAAGCAGTCCTGAGGGAAATACAAAGCAATACAGCCCTACCTCCACAGACAAGAAAAATCTCAAGTAAACAATCTAATCTCAAACTTAAAAGAACCAGAAAAAGAATAGCAAACAAAACCCAAAGTGAGTAGAAGGAAGGAAAGAATAAAGATTAGAGCAGAGATACATGAAATAGAGTCTAGAAAAAGCAATACAAAAGATTAATAAAACCAAGAGTTTGATCTTTGAAAGGATAATCAAAATTGATAAAACTTTAACCAGACTTATCAGGAAAAAGAAGACAGGACCCAAATAAATAAAATCAAAAGTGAAAAAGAAATTGTAACTATGGACTCTACAGAAATACAAAGAAGTATAAGAACATACTGAGAGCGATCATATGCCAACAAATTGGACAATCTACAAGAAATGGATGCATTAAAAAAATACATTATCTCTCAAGACTGAGTCAAGAAGAAACAGAAAATCTAAACTCACAGATTACCTTCAATGAAATCAAATCAGTAGTCAAAACACTACAAAAACAAAAAACAAAAGTCCTGCCCTGGATGGCTTCATAGGTGAATCTTGCCAAACATTCAAAGAAAAATAAACACCTTTTCTTCTCAAATTTTTCTAAAAAATTCAAGAGGAGAGACATCTCCCTAATTCTTTTCACAAGGTCAACATTACCCTGATTCCAAAACCAGACAAAGACATTTAGAAAAAGAAAACTATAGGCCGATATCCCTGATGAACATTGATGAAAAAATCCTCAACAAAACATTAGCAAATTGAAAATTGAATTCACCAAACATTAAAAAGATCATACATCATGATCAAGTTGGATTTATTCCTGGGATGCAAGGTTGGTTCAATATACACAAATCAATTAATGTGATACACAACATTAACAAATTGAAATATAAAAGTTATATGACCATATCAATAGATGCAGAAAAAGCACTCAACAAAATCCAGCATCCATTTATGATAAAAACTCTCAGCAAAGTGGGAATACAGGGAACATACTTCAACATAATAAAGGCCATATATGACAAACCTACAACAAACATACTCAATGGGGAAAGGCTAAAAGCATTTTCCTTAAGATCAGGAACAAGACAAGAACGCCCGCTTTCACCATTCTTCTTCAACATTGTATTGGAAGTCTTAGACAAAGCAATAAGACAAGAAAGGGAAATAAAAGAGATTCAAATTGGAAAGGAAGAAGTAAAACTGTCATTATTTGCAGATGACATGACATTATTTACAAAGAACCCGAAAGTTTCACCAAAAAATTGGTAGAACTGATCAATACATTCAATAAAGTAGCAGGATACAAAATTAATATTCAGAATTCAGTTGCATTTTTATAGACCAATGATGAACTTTTGGAAAGGGAAATTAAGAAATAATCCCACTTACAATTGGATCAAAAACAATAAAATATGTAGGAATCAAATTAACCAAGGAGGTAAAAGGCCCGTTCTTGGAAAATTATAAGTCATTAACAAAAGAAATTGAAGAAGATACAAATAAATGGAAACGTATATCATGCTAGTTGGTAGGAAGAATCAACATCTTAACAATGGCCATACTACCCGAAGCAATCTACAGATATAATGCAATCCCTGTCAAAATATCAATGGCATTTTTTCAGAGAATTAGAACAAAGAATCCAGAAATATATATGGAACCCTAAAAGATCCCGAATAGCTATGGCAATCGAGAAAGAAGAACAAAGTTGGAGGCATCACACAACCTGATATCAAACTATACTACAAGGTTATAGTAATCAAAACAGTATGGTACTGGCAGAAAAACAGACACAGATCAATGGAAGAGAAAGGAGGGTCCAGAACTGAATTAAATTCATGCCTATATGGTCATTTAATCTATGACAAAGGAGGCAAGAATATACAATGGAGTAAAGACAGTCTGTTTAACAAATGGTGTTTGGAAAACTGGACAGATACATGCAAAAAAAATGAAACTGGACAACCTTCTTACACCATATACAAAAATGAACTCTAAATGAATTAAAGACTTAAATATAAGACCCGAAACCATAAAACTTCTAGAAGAAAACAGTAAACTCTCTGATATTGCTATCAGCAATTTTTTTCTGATATATCTCCTCAGACAAGGGAAACAAAAAAAATAAACCAGTGGGACTACATCAAACTAAAAAGGTTTTTACAGCAAAGAAATCATCAACAAAACAAAAGACAACCTATTGAATGGGAGAAATATTTGCCTCTGATACATCTGACAAGGGGTTAATATCTAAAATTTATGAGGAACTCACTCAACTCAAGAGCAAAACAACAACAACAACAAACAACAACAACAACAACAACAACAACCCAATTTAAAAATGGGCAGAAGACCTAACGAGGTATTTCTCTAAAGAGGAAATATGCATGGCCAATAGACATATGAAAAATGCTTAAAATCACTAATCATCAGAGAAATGCAAATTAAAACCACAATGAGATATCACCTTACACCTGTCAGATTGGCTATCATCAATAAATCAAAAAGTAAGTGTTGGCGAGCATGCAGAGTAAAGGGAACCCTCTTACACTGTTTGATGGATTGCAAATTGGTACAGCCTCTGTGGAAAACAGTTTTGAGGTTCTTCAAAAAATTAAAAATAGAACTATCTTTTGACCCAGGAATTGCACTCCTGGGTATTTATCCAAAGAAAACCAAAACACTAATTCATAAAGCTCTATGCACCCCTGTGTTCACAGAAGCACTGTTCACAATAGCCAAAATATGGAAGCAACTTAACAGACAACTGGATAAAGAAAAAGTGGTAAATATATACAGTGGAATATTACTCAGCCATTAAAAAAATTGAGATCTTACCATTTGCAATGACATGGATGGACCTAGAGGGTATTACGCTGAGTGAAAGGAGTCAAACAGAGAATGATAAATGCCATATGATTTCATTTATGTGCAGGATCTAAGGAACAAAAGGAATGAACAAACTAAATTAAAACAGACTCACAGATACAGAGAAAAAACTGGTGATTGCCAAAGTGGAGGGAAGTTGGGGGGCTCAGGGAAAAAGTGAAGGGATGAAGAAGTACAAAACAGTTATGGGGATGTAGAGTACAGCATAGGGAATATAGATTATGGTATTTTAATGGCTGTGTGTCATGCCAGATGGGTGCTAGAGTAACCGGGAGGATCGCTTCATAAATTATATAAATATTTATAGCCATTTTACTGTATATTTGAAACTAATATAAAATTTTAAATGAAATAAAAAGAAAATATAGAAAACGTGAATAGGCCTATTACATGTAAAGAGATCGAGTTGGTAATCTAAAATCTTACGAATAAAAGCCAAGGATGAGACGACTTCCAAAATGAATACTACCAAAGCTTTAAAGAAGAATTAGCACCAATCTTTCATTAACTCTTCCAGAAATGAGAGAGAAGGGAACACTTCCTAATTCATTTTATGAGGCCAGTATTACTCTGACATAAAAATTAGCTGCAGACATCACAAGAAAATAAAACTGAAGAAAAATGTCCCTTATGAATACAGATGCAAAAATCTTCAACAAATACCAGCAAACAAAATCTAGAAACTTATACAATGGATTTCTGACAAAATGAAAATTAGTCAGTGTAATACACCATATAATAAATGAGCAACACCATCAAATGGCTACCTCAATAGACACAGAAAATGTATTTGGAAAGAAAAAATAAACACTCTTTCATGATAAAAACATTCAACCAATTAAGATTCGCGAGGGATTTTGTCAATTTGATAAAGGGTATCTACAAAATTCCCACAGCTAACATCATACTCAATGGTCAAATACTAAGCTTTCCTCTTAATATCAGAAACAAAGCAATAATGTCCATTCTTGCCACTTCTATTCACCACTGTAGTTGAGGTTCTAGTTGGGCTGATTTGAGAAGAAAAACAAAGAAAAATTATCTATATTAGAAATAAATTGTAAAAGTATTTCTAGTGACAGATGACATCATCATGTATATAGGAAATTAAAAGAAATACAACAAAAAGTAAACATTAGAGCTGATAAGTTAGTTCAGCAATGTTGGAGGTTATAAGGTTAATATACGAAAATCGATTATGTACACTAGCAATGAAAATTTTACAATAAAAATTAAAAAAATAAAAATAATTCAAAACGTAATTTAAAATATTTTGGAAGATGCTACTCTTGCCCCAAAGAACAGGGATCACCTCACATGGCCAGCATGTCGGAGTACATGTGTGTGTGTAAGCCCTTCTGCACAGATCCACGGATGCTGAGGAAATCAACAGGTTTGAAAGTCGGGAAACCAGAAACGACGTTGCTGGATGGTCTTGGCTCAGTGTCCCTTGAGGTTACAGTCAAAACATCAATGCGAGCTGCAGTTGCCTGAAGTCTTGTTTGGGCTGGAGGCTGTGCTTCTCACAATGGCTGTCGCACAGCTTTTGGCAGGAGGCCTCAGTTCCTTGCCTTGCAGACTTCCCTCAGGGCTGCTTGCTGTGGCATCTGGCTTCTCCCAGAGAGAGCACGCGGAAGCAGCCATGCCTTTTATGGCTTATTCTGTCACATCTGCCATGTCCTGTTCTTAATGAGTCCACACTCAAATTACATCCATACTCAAAGGGAAGAAAACTAGGCTGCACTTTTTCAAGGAAGGCGTATCTAAGAATTTGTGCACATATTTTAAAAGGGCCACCATCATAGAATCATCACAGCTACAGAGCCGTTCTGCCACTCTCACAAATGAGGAAACTGAGTCCCAGAGATGCAACATCTTCCCACTCCTGCTCTGTATGGCATCGAACCCTTTTTTTTTTTTTTCTCACCCTTGGCCTTCGAACTTTCTGGCTTCTCTTCTGGGCTATAGAATTTAAATTGGTGACATTAAATGGAATCTGATTATCTAAAAAATAAAAGCTTTTAATTCCATTTATAATAGCATCAAAAAGATTAAACTTCAGTATAGATTTAACAAAAGAAGTGCAGAGCTTGTACACCCAAACTACAAAACATTGTTGAAAAAAATAAAGATAGACATAAATAATGGAAAACAATATCATGTTCATGGGTTGGTTTGGAAAACTTTTATTATTTTCTTTATTTTTTAATTAGAGTTGACATTCAATGTTATTTTATATTAGTTTCAGGTATACAACATAATGCTTGTAGACATTTATATAGTGTATGGAATGATTCCCACAATTATTCTAGTACCTACCTGGCATTATGTGGTTATTTCAATATTATTGACTATATTCCCTCTGCTGTACTTCACATCCTTGTGACTATTTTGTAAGTACTAATTCGTACTTCATCCCTTTACTTTTTTCACCCAGCCTCCTAACCCCGCTCCCATCTGGCAATCACCAGTTTGTTCTCTGTATCTATGATTCTATTTCCATTGGATTGGAAGACTTGTTATTATGATCCCAATACTCCCAAAATTGATTTTCAGACTGAATGCAGTCTCTATTGATATCCCATCCGTTTTTGTTTTGTTTTATTTTGTTCTGTTTTGTTTTGTTTTGTTTGCAGAAATTAACAAGTAGATCCCAAAATTCATATGGAAATGCAAGGGATCCAGAAAAGTTAACTTAAAACAATATTGAAAGAGAAGAACAAATTTGGAAGACTTGTATTCCAAAGTTCAAATCTTACCACCAAAGTACCATGATCAAGGGTCTGTGATACTAGCATAAGGAGAGACATCTAGATCAATGGAATAGAATTTAGAGTCTAGAAACAAACCCTTACATTATTTGTGAATCAATTTCAACAAAGATGCCAAGATCTTTCAGTGGGGAAAAGAATAGTCTATTCAACAAATGGTGCTGGAACAACTGTCTATTCACATGCAAAAGAATGAATTTGGATGCTTATCTTATGCCATAATAAAATACATACATACATACATACATACATACATATATATACATATATATATGTGTATATGTGTGTGTGTGTGTATTTATTTATTTATTTATTTCATAATGGAACAGACATAAATTCAAGAGCTAAAACTATTTTTTTAAATTACACATTTTTAGAGGAAAACTGTTATGGGTTGAATTGTGTCCTCCCCCCAAAAAAGATATGTTGTATTCTTTACCCTCAGTAGCTTAGCATGTGGCTATATTTGGAGATAGGGTCTTTACAGAGGTACTCAAGGTAAAATGAAGTCATTATCGGTTTCCCTACAGAAAGGGAAAATTTGGACACAGTGAGATACACACAGAGATAGTGCCACTTGAAGATTGAGACTGAGATCGGGGGATGCTTCTACAAGCCAATTAATACCAAAGAGTGCCAGCCTATCACCAGAATCTAGATAAGGAGCATAGGCAAAATTCTTTCTCACTGACCTCAGGAAGAACCAATCCTACTGACACCTTTACCATAGACTGCTAGCCTCCAGAACTGTGAGACACATTTCTGTTAAGCCACCCAGTTTGTGGTGCTTTTTTTTTTTTACAACAGCCTTATCATGCTAATACCAAACATGAGTAAATCTCCAGACTTTAAATTAGTCAATAGGTTCTTAGATATGACAGCAAAAGAATAAGTAAAAAAAAAAAAAAGATAAAAACAGATAATTTGGACTACATCAAAATTTAAATATTTTTGTGCATCAAAGAACTCTATAAGGAAAGCAAAAAAATTACCCACAGACTGGAATAAAATATTTGGAAATCATATATCTGATAAGGGTCTAGTATCCAGAATATGTAGATCACTTGCAACTCAACAAGAAAAAGGCAAATGATGTAATTAAAAATGGCAGAGGATTTGAACAGACATTTCCCTAAATATATACAATGGCAAATAAGCACATGAAAAGTGCTCAACATTATTATTTATTAGAAAAATACAATTCAAAATTGCAGTGATATACTACTTCACATCCATAATATGACAGAAATAAAAATATTTCTCCCTTTATAGAGCTTATCTTTTAATTCTCTTAACAGAGACTTTTGCAGAGCAAAAATATTTAATTTTAAGGATATCTAATATATCAGATTTTCTTTTCATCGATCAATCACACTTTTGTTATCAAGTTTAAGACCTCTCGGTCTAGCCCTAGATCTTCCAAATATTTCTCCTATTTTTTTAAGTGCTATAGTTTTCAATTTAACATTTATATCCCTGATCTACTTTGAGTTGTAAATAATCTTGGGGTTTTAACTTTTGTTTTACTCTTGTTTCTTGGTATTATATAGAGTTTCAATAGATTTTTATATATTGGTTTTGTATTCTCAACCTCGCTGAACTCACTTAGTCTTGGTTTTCTGAGAATGCCTTTATTTCCTCTTCATTCACGGGACATTGAACTCACAGTTGACTTCTTTCAGCATTTGAAAAACGTTCTGTCACTTTGTCTTCCATGGTTTTCAATGAGGAATCTGATGCTATTCAAACTGTTGTTCCCATATAGGTACTGTATAGTTTCTCTCTGGCTGTTTTCAGTTTTTTGGTTTTGTTTTTTTTCCTTTTCTTTAGTTTTCAAAATTAAATGATGATTTCTTTGGGTTTATCCTCTTTGTGGTTCACTTTCTCAAATACACAGTTTTATGTCTTTCAGCACATTTTGGAAGTTTTCAACCATCATTTTCTCATATATTCTTTCACTTGCACTCTCTTTATCTCTTCTTCTGGAATATCAATGATGCAAATGTTAGATCTTTTGTTTTCATCCTCCAGATACCCTGTGGCTTTGTTCAGTTATGTCAATCTGTTTTCTCCCTATTATTCAAATTGCATAAATTTACAAATCTGTCTTCAAGTTCACTGATTCTATCCTCTGTTATTTCCACTCTACTATTGAGCCTATCCAGCATTTTTAATTCTTCTTGCTATATATTTTTAGTTTTGTAATTTCTATTTGGTTATTTTTTATAACTTGTCATTCTTTGTTGAGATTGCTACTTTTCAAATTGCTTCAAGAGAATTTGTAATTGGTTGTAGAAGCATTTTTATTATGGTTACTTTAAAACCCTTGTCAGATAATGTCCAGCATCTGATTTATCTCAGTGCTGACATCTGTCGACTGTCTTTTCTCATTAAAGTTTGATTTTCCTGGTTCTTGTTATGATGGGTGATTGTTAATAGTATTTTAGACAGTCTGCATAGTATGTTAGGAGACTCTGAGTCCTATATAAGTCTTTTCTTTTAACAGGCAGCTACCCTATTTAGGTTTAGCATGAAGGTCCTGGCCTAATTTTGTAAGGTGTGATTTCAAAGATAATTTAATTGTCTTTATGGTCTTTATGGTACTATTTTAGTCTGCTTGGTCTATCTGGTGCTGATGGAGTTTCCACTCATTTCTGCTGATGTTGCCTGAGAGGTGGAGGTTGTCCCCCAGGCCAGACTACCTGGTGAGCCTATGTTAGGGGAAAATAGTCATTGTCCTGCAGGGAGGATGGGCACATCCCAGGCCAGGTCACTTGTTTTGGTAGGCTATCCCGTGCTGGTGCCAAGAAGAGAAGGGTCCCAGGCATGGCAGAGAAAGAGAGTTATTCCTCTGGCTTTTTATTCTTAACAGGGTTCCCAATCGATTACTTTTTATAGTACTTCTGGGATTACATGATGTTGTCAGAGGATCACCTGTTCCATCTGGGGAGAGTTGAGACTTCTCTGGCTGCCTTCCATTATTACGTTGGGGATTGGGAAATGTCAGGTCTGGGTCACCTCCTTCTCATGGGTTAAGAGACACATGATGTCCTGCTGTTGTGCTATTCTTCCAATCTATGATCCCTAACCAGCTCACGTTCTTACCACTTTTTAAGTTCTCCTTCGGTTGTGTCTTTTGTTGTTTCCACAGTTTATAGTTGTACTTTGGGGAAGATCTGAACCAGAAGACCCCATAAGGCATTTTTAAAAATCATTATTACATGTCATAAAGATGAATAATACTTTCCTTCTGCCCTCAAAGAACTATCCTCTAGTCAAAGAGACAAGAATAAAAATATAGCAGCATATACTATTCACTATGTTTCATTTTATTGTTAATAAATATTCAGTTTGAGCTAAACATGTTTAATATTTTACAACTTCTGAGGGAAGTGTATGTATGTATGTGTGTGTATATATATATATATACACACACATACATATAGTTGTGTGTGTGTGTGTGTGTTGTGTGTGTGTGTGTGTGTTGCCCATTTTAAAGACGCTCAGAAGAGCTCAAGCAACTTGCTCAATATTACGTATCTAGTAGGTAGCAAAGTCAGGACTGGGAACCTAATCAGTCTGGCTTAAAAGTTGTTACTCGTAAAACTATGCCAAGTGGTGTCAACAGAAAGAGGAAAACAAATGGCCATAGGATTCAGAAGAGCTGGTGAGCCCTCATAATGTGGAAATCAAGAGGAGATGGTTTTTTAGGACGTATAGTGCAGTATAAATAGGATTTCAATTGGTTAAGGTAGTGGAAGTCTAGTTAGAGGGGAAAACATGTATAAGAGACCCTGTGTGGCCTACCAAATAGCTACAGCACCTGCTATATAGAGAGGTATGAGTTGGGACTACAAAGGAGGTTGGACCATAAGATAGAAGGCTTTGAATGCCAGGTTGAGAAGTCATCTTGACTTCATAATAGTGGACTTCACAAAAGGCATGGCCTGAGCCAATGGATAATTTCTAAAGAACAATCTGGTGGTAGCAACTGAAAATGGATGCATGGTACTCAGTGGAGACTGGGAATGAAGGCTTGGCCTAGGACCATGAAAGCCGAGATGGAAAGGTGGGAATGGATTCAAGAGATGTTTAAGAGGTAGAATTAACAGAATAACAGAATTCAGTGACTGATTATATGTGGAGACTGCGTAAGAGAAAGGAGTCAATGATGACTCCATTTAGGAGCCTGGCTGGCTGGCAATGCCATTAACTGAAATGTTGACTTCCCCTGGCTCAGGAAATGGAAAAAGACAGTATAGCATTGTCCATGTATTAGTTTTTTGAGATGTAAAGACTATTATTTCTGTTGACAGGCAAACTTCTTTTCTCAAGGCAAAATTTCTTTCACCTTTCCTCATAGATCCTATTTCCAACTCTTATAAACATTTTCCTTTGCTCCCCTCTGGACATGCTTTAATTGCTGGCACTCTTAGAATGCAAGACACAGGCAGAGTGGTGAGAGCAGGGTGGAGAGAAAGTGAGAGAGAGTGAGGGGAACAGTGTGTATGTTGGGACAATGACGATATGGCATAAGGATGTGGCTTGAATTCTAAACTTCAACTTAGAGGACATAATGACACAAAGACCCGTGGTTATCTTACCCATCTGTACTGTGATTCTTATGTAAGAGCCTTGTCTATTTTGACAAGAAATCAGAGGACAATAAAGCGGTAATGGAGTCTTCAGGATTAAGACAAGGAACAGGGAGTCTCGGGGCTCAACTCCAGCTCAGCCTCAGATTATCTGATGGGCTTTGAGAAATATTCTTACATTCCACGTACTCACCTCAGCTATAGTTGACAGTCTATTATGTTGAACTATATGAAATTGCCGATACTTGACTAATTTTGACTGGCACAAACAGCAGTATCACATGGTTCAACTTAGTACTTTCATCTATTGTATTCATGCGCCTGCTTACCATACCACTTTCCCACAGTACACACACACCACTGCTAGATTGGCAGCTCCTTTATGGCTGAAACAGTTCTGGATTTCTTAAAACCAAAACGGCCGAGATTTGCCATGTTTACTGATTTCCATGGTAGAAATTACTCTTGCCATTACCAATTTCACCTATCAATGTGATATAACTGAATGTGGAGTTGGGAAGATTATGTACAATTGGCTCTTGAGAGCTCGTACAGTGGCTCTAGTATACCACTGCTTATCTCTGCATCCCCTACAGCACTTAGCACGTGATCTCGGACTTAGCATGAGGGTAACAATTGCTGATCTGAAGATACAGCTTCCTCCTGAAGAATCCAAGCTGCACAAATAATGCCAGAAATAATGGCAACTGTTTTGGCACCTTGCTTTACAGTTTTCCAAATATATATATATATTTCACAAGAGGGAGACAGGGTAAGAATTGAAATTCTTATTTGATGGATGAGGAGGCTGAGGTCCAAAGAAGTGAGGGTAGGGCCTAAGGTCATACAATCATGGGCAGGCCAGGAACAGAAAAGAAGGTTGCTAATGCAACTCCCAAGAAAGCAGGCAGGCACTCCTATTATTAAACTCTACTCACTGAAGCTCAGCTCCGTCTTGGGCTATGGAAAAGATACTCCCCGATTCATGAACCGGGCGCTGGGAGATTGAAGACCATTTCTACAAGCTGCTCACGATGACTTTGAATAGTGGTTGCCATGAGCACAACCAGTTAAGGCAGAAGCCGCATGAAGCCATCTGTACTCTGTGTGTTCCTCTGCCCAAGCTAGGAACATGTTCATCCTTTGTATTGAGAATGAGAGGGAGAGGGAGGAATGAAGAGAGGGAGATCAAAAATTGAGAGACGGAAAGAAACTCAGACTGAGAACTTGGGGTTATTAAGAAAGTGAATTCTTTTAACTATGGCAATTTTCCAAAATCCTAACACACACACACACACACACACACACACACACACACACACACACACCAAAATAAAACTCTAAAGTCACTGTGTCTAATAACTGGGCTGTCAAAATGTAGGGTCTGGCTACTGGCAGGTGCAAATTGCTTTACACAGGGCTCTGGCCTTGTGAAGAGATGAGCTTGTTGAGAACTTGGGGTTATTAAGGAAGTTAATTCCTTTAACTATGGATGTTCCCAGCAAAGGCTTTCCCCAAGCCATTCTTTTTTTAACTTCCAGGTAAGTAGACGTCTCTTTTCAAACTGGCTTACCACTAATCCTAGCCCAAGAAGTGGCATTATAAAGGCCCTACAAATGCATTACCTTAAGGCTAGGCTGCTTTGAAAGTAGTCCTCAAGGTAGAGACCCAAGGAAAGGATTTTAGTGAGTCCTCTCTTTGCATCCTATATGTAGATACAGCTTACTTGCCTGTACAAAAAGCTACTGGGAAATCATCAAAGCCCAGCCTTGGCACCACGTGCCAAACACAGTTATCGCTTTCCCCTCACCTGTTTGGTTTCACTGTTCCTCATTTTCCTCCTCCCTTTGCACCTGGTTTCTAATACCTACCTTGGGCTCCTTATTTGGATGATGGTTTTAATCCTGATTTTACAGCTCAGAACTTAGCCTGTTCTTCGAAGTACGGCCTGCTCCAGGTCTCCTAGCTCCAGGAACTTCCAATTTCTGGTAAAAGAAACACTTGTTACCTATTCTCCTTGAAGTCTCTATTCTAGGCTTTCCTTGAGGTGGGACATTGGACCTTGAACCTGGATGCTGACAGCCCTAGCTTTTCTGAGACCCTTGGGTCTGGACACAACAGGCACTCGCAATACTTAATGGGAGAAGTACGAGGGGCCCATATTATTACTTGCCCAGGTGCTATTGCCTCCACAGAGGGTGACTAGGTTGACTGGATTCTCTCCACACCTACCAAGGATCCAAAGTGAGGCTGCTTGTGTGCCAAGGATAGAAGCCACGATGACAGCTAAGACTGTATACCATCTGGGCAGGGCCTGCACAGGCCAGACACTTGACGAAAGACTTTATGCACATCATTGCCAATATCTCATTTTATAGATGAAGGTGCTGAGGCTTAGAGAAAGTTTCACTTATCTAATGCCACATAGCTGGTAGGTCATAGACCCAGGTCTGTTTGACTCTAAAACTCATAATGCTTAATCTCTTACAGGTTTCCAGGAGTAATGACAAAGGGCCTAGGTCAGAGGTCCCCAACCCCTGGGCCATGGACTGGTACTGGTCTGTGGCCTGTTAGGAACCGGGCTGCGCAGCAGGAGGTGAGCAGAAGGCCAGAGAACGAAGCTTCATCTGTATTTGCAGCTGATCCCCAGAGCCAGCATCACTACCTTAGCTCCATTTCAGATCATCAGTCATTAGATTCTTGTAGGAGCACCAGTCTCTTGTGCATATTACAATGAAAGGAATTACCGGCTCTGTGGTGATGACTTTTTAAGCTTTGTTTGTTATTTTATTTCTAAAAGAATGCCAACATTAAAATATATTAGAGAACATCAAGTAAAGCAATAGCCTCATACATCTCTGCCTAGGTTAGGCCATCATTGAGAGATTGTGTCTTGTCTGTGCACACTTGAAGAAGGGCGAACACTGGATTGTGTTTCAGGAAAGAGTGGAAGGCTGAGGAGGGCCCACAAGGAAAGGTTGGAAGGACCTGGAACTGTTCAGCCTGGAAAAGAGATAACCCTGGTGACACAAGTCAGATCATGTCATTCTCTGCTCCCATCTAACTCAGGAGAGGAGCTGAGGTCTTTACAATGGTCTATAAGGTCCTTTTTCTGCCTCCTCTACCCCCAAAGGGACCTCATCTCCTATTACTGTCCCCTCACTCACTCCACTTCAGTCACACTGGACTCCTGTTCTTTTGCCTCAAGAGTTTAGCTCCTCTCTCAAATGTGACCTGTTCAACCTCTTCTTGACTATTTAATTTGCAGTCTCTTATCTCTCCTTCACTATTAAATTTTTCCCCATTGTACCTATCACCATCTGACATGCTATATCTTTTGTTTATTTATTTGGTTATTATCTTTCCCCTCCTCTAGGAAAAAAAAAAGTAAACCCCATGAGGCAGGAGTTTTAATCTTTCTTGTTCACCGCAAGTACCGTCAACACCTAAGACAGAACCTGACATATAATAGGTACTCAATATTTGTTGAACCAAAGAACACCATCTCGGCCTTCAGTTCTGAAAGGGCTGTTATAGGGCAAAGAGAACAGATGAGATCTGTGTGGCTCCCAGTGACTAAGCTAGGCAGATTCCAGCTCAATATAAGGAGAGACATCTTAGCATTAAAACTGCTCCAAAAATCTAGGCCAGGGTAGGTGAACAGAAACAGGGCAGATGGTGTAGGAATAATTTAAACATCAAAGGGGAAGGGTTTGGAAAGGACTTAAGCCTGAGATTCTAATGTTCTCCAATCCCGTCATTTACAGGTGAAGAACTGAGGGTCTGAGAAATCACCCAAGTTTCCATCAGTTACAAGCAGAGCAAGGACTAAAATCTTGGTGTCCTGCATTCTAGGACAGTGAAATCATGTTTTTGTTTTTGTTATTTGTTTGTTTGTTTTTGTAATAGGCAGTATTTTTGTGACAAGGTAATTTCTAGAAATGTTCATGTTTGTTCATGCCTGTTGTTCCTCTATGTCCCCACCTCCAATTCCACCACGCCATGGAAGTAACCAGGCCCTAGACAAATGTCTTACAAGAGGTATTCCAAAGTATAGAAAGTATAAACAGGCTAAAGCTACCAAATCTATCTTTTTTTTAATGAAAGCTCGAACCCCCCCCCCCCCCACTGAGGACATATTGTCATAAAGGAGAGGAAAACCTTATGAAAGCCCAGAGAGAAGAAAAAAATAAGGAAGATTCCTAACACTCCAAGGTCCATGTGGAAAGGGAGAGCTCCTGAGTCTGGGGCAGAAGAAACTAAGGTGCTTCTTATGGCAGTGCTTCAAGGATGGGGAAGAGATGGCTCTAAGGTACCCAGAGGAAGGCAGAACCTAAGTCTCTAGGGCTCTCAGCTTCCCCTCACAGAGGTGAAATAAGGGTATCAGCTGTGACTGGAATAGATTAGAGATTAGTTGACCTTGCCTTAATTTCTGGGTACTACAAGCACCCCCTGGACTCCAGTGTCACTCTTAGGGGGCCCCTAGTCATGACTGACATGAAATATTTTGCCTTCCTGTTAGGATGGGGAGCTTGGAGCCAGAGCTTAGTTAGTTTAAAGAAAACAAACAAGGACTATTTTTGGCCACCCACATCTGAGTTTGCAGACAGAGATTGGATGTCCATTCCATTTCAGCTTCGTGAAGGACATAATGATACTTTTAATCACAGCCTTTGTGATCAGGCAGAGCATCCACTCCCTGTTGGTGATGGGTGCTGCACAGGAACCCCTGGGAAGCCTCATGAGGTGCTCTATGGTCTGGGAGAACCACATAGAAAATGTGCTTAGAAATCCAAAGGGAGGAGGTGGAAAAGCAAGACAGAAACTGAAGGAGCAAAGGAGAGCAGCCTTCAAGAGCCCATCAGACAGCAGTTATTTCTCTAAGAGAAAGAGACTGTTTCCCACTGTGGCTATTAAGTGCTTCACAATTAATAACTCTTCATGATGTGGTGCTCCAATTGATGGTGAAGGTGTGAGTGCGGGAGGCCCACTCTCCAGACATCTAAGTGCTCACATCTATCGATTCACTCTGCTATTCATCATTTTCCCAGGCCACTTATTAGCAGTTTAAGTGAGAGGAGAGTATGGCCCACCTGGCTGGGAACAATTCCCATAGATCCAAAGCTGGAGGTAGAACTGAGGAAGGGAGTTCCTCCCTGGGCTCACAAGGGCCTCTGACCCAGGCTTGGAGCTGGGAGGCTGGGCTGGGCCCAGTAGGATAAGAGCTTTAGGATGCTCTGACTTAGGGCCTGCAGCTGGGGCATTGCTGGGATTCACCCCTAGTACTCCAGTGTACAACTAACCAGCAGCTTCACACAAGTGCAATGGAAGGAGCAGGAGATTTGGAGTCCACTGATCTGTCTGTAAACTTTGGTAAGGCTCTAAACTGAGGCTCAGTTCCCTCATCTAAAAATGTAGGTTACAACACATCTCTCACACATCTCTGCCCCAGCTTGCCCACCCTCTTTCTCACTCTGACTTGCAATAAATCTTTTATATTACCATGAGCAAGGCATTTCACTCTCCCATGCCTCCATTTCCTCATCTGTAAACTGGGGAATAAAATCATCTGCTTTGCCTACCTGCTTCAGGGGACCTTTAGGTGATAATGGTGATGCAAAGAGTTTGCAGACTAGAAAGTGATACTACAGGGTCTCTTGCTCTTATTGGCTAGGTATTCCTCACAAAAGCCATGCAGCCCAGCCTAGTCTAGGAATTCATCCAGAGAGAGAGAGCACAGTCAGGATGGGACAGTGGAGAGCTACCAGCTTACCCACAGCATCCTCCATAAGGTCTTTTATCTGTTGAGTTTTACACCTGCTCTAGCAGAAAATGGGGACAAAGGCAGCCCATTCTCTAGGCACAACTCCAGCCCTCAAGAGGACCAGCAATGGAGCTGACAAGGTGGTTTTCCTGATGATCTAAGGAAGGTCTTAGGAGGATCCCTCCACCCATGTCCCCCTCCGGTATTGCAAAGGACTCCCCAGGGAGCCATAGCAAAGGTAGGCATTAGTCATAGCACAACAGAGGGATCTCTTGCCCACTCATCCAGCAGGTGCAATGCATCAGTCATGTAGGGTACCAGAAAAATATTCCACCCCAAGCTAAAAATGAGTCAGAGATTTGGTCCCCGGTTTGCATGCCCACTCAGCCCTGGGATGGACTTCCACATCAGTTTTCAGCCGGGGACTCTGTATGGATCTGGACTTCACTTCCAAAGGACTAGAACCAAAATGGAAAGGACCCTTCACTGTCTATCTGATAACCCATCTCAGCTAAAGTATATGGCATTCCATCATGGATCCATCAATCATACGTGAAGGCAGCACGAGAGTGGACAGCTCAGGAAGATGGGCTTTTAAAGACTAGACTCAAGCATACATAAATCTAGCTCTCTGTTTCATCCTTTTTTCCTCTCTATCCCTGGCGTTCGACCAGCCACAACCGAACCAGAAGGAGCATTAATAACTTTGCTAATGACAATACACAAGGTCTTAAATAAGACCTCCCCAGAGATAGGACTGTTGTCTATGTCTGGTTGTGCCTAAACCAAAACCCTCTTACTATGTTGGGGTAGGAACTCCCCTAAACTTAACTGATCTCAGCAGGCTAGAACTTCAAGTCGATTCACTAGCAGAAGTAATCCTCCAAAATAGAAGAGGTTTAGATTTATTATATTCTTAGAAAAAGACAGATTATGTATGGCTCTAGGTGAAACCTGTTGCTTCTATACCAATAACTCTGAAATAATTAGAAACAGCTTACTACTAGTACAGAGAAATTTAGATCTAGGGAAAAACAAAGACTAGAATCAGATAACTGGATTCATAGGATGTTCTAACAATCCTCCTATCTGCTTCAGCTGGTCCTTTAATCTCCTCTTCTTCTTAACTTTTGGCCCATGTTTCCTCAATTTCTTGTTTAGATATATAAAGGAAAATAATTAATTCTATTAAATATATTTAGTAATACAAAATATGAGCAAATTCACATGAAGAATCAAGGATTTCATTTTCTGCTAAAGCCAGTAGGTAATGTGCTGGCTGAAAAATTACTGTTTGGCTATCGCCAATGGGAAATATAACGCTCTAACAATAAGTTTTCTGCTTCTGTACCCCTGCTTGCACAACCGACCTGTGGGTTGACAGTTAGTAAAAAGAAGAAAAATAGACTTGTATGTTCAAACTGGATGAATAATAGGGGTTTAGGCTTTAAAAAGCCTGTACCTCTACATTTCGAGCGGTTGCTTAATTTGGGGTCTGTGTATCCTTGACAGACCCAGCTGGCTGAATAAAGAATGTGTTACTATAACTCACTGATTTCTGGTGGTCCGTGTGTCTATCGGGGTCTGGCAGCTACAACACAACCATATTCTCTGATATAATGCTTTGAAACTAGAGATCAACTGTAAAAAAAAAAAGTGGGAAGAAGCACAAATACATGGAGATTAAACAACATACTACTGAAGAATAACTGAGCCAGAGAAAAAAATAAAAACAGAGATCAAGAGATACATAAAAATAAATGATAATGATAGTACAACATATCAAACTCTTGGGACATGGCAAAAGCAGTCATAAGAATAAAGTTCATTATAGGCCTATCTGAAAAAAAAGAGCCTAAATAAACAACCTAACTCTTTATTTGGAGAAACTTGGAAAGGAAGAGAAAATGAGCCTAAAGGAGCAGAAAGAAAGAAATATTCAAAATAAAAGAAAAATAAATGAAATTGAAAACAAACAAACAAAAAAACAATAGAAAAAATAAAAAGCAGCAAAGAGGGTTCTTTGAGAGGTTAATAAAATTCACAAACCCCTAGCTAGACTCTAAGGAAAAAAAAAAAGAAAGGACAGCATAAACAAAATCAGGGATGAATTATGACAGACACCTTTGGATACTGTGAAAAAGTATGTAACATCAGCCCAGAATAAATCCATGCCTATGTTCTCACTTAATATATGACAAAGGAGGTAAGATTATACAGTGGGTTAAAGACAGTCTCTTCAACAAATGGTGTTGGGAAAATTAGACAGATACATGCAAAAAAAAAAGAAGCTGGATCACCTTCTTACACCACATACAAGAATAGACTCAACATGGATTAAAGACTTAAATGTAAGTCTCGAAACCATAAAACTTCTAGAAAGAACATAGGCAGTAAACTCTCTTGATATTACAACAGGAATTTCTTTTTCAGATATATCTCCTCGAGCAAGGGAAACAAAAGAAAAAATAAACAAATGGGATTACATCAACCTGAAAAGATTTTGTACAGCAAAGGAAACTATCAACAAAGCAAAAAGACAACCAACAGTTTGGGAGAAATATTCACTAATAATACATCTGATAAAGGGGTAATATTGAAAATACATAAAGAACTTATACAACTCAGAACAAAAAATAACAAACAATCCATATTAAAAAACGGCCAGAAGATCTGAACAGAGGTTCTCCAGAGAGGAAATACGATGGCTAATAGGCATATGAGAAGATGCTCAAGGTCACTAATCATCAGAGAAATGCAAATTAAAACCACAATGAGATATCACCTCACACTTGTCAGAATGGTTATCATCAATAAATCAAAAAACAAGTGTTGGAAAGGATACAGAGAAAAGGGAACCTTCATACATTGTTGGTGGGATTGCAAATTGGTACAGACATTATGGAAAATTATAAAGGTTTCTCAAAAAATTAAAAATGGATATAACCTTTGGCCCACAAATCACACTTCTGGGTATTTATCCAAAGAAAACCAAAAAATAATTTATAAATATCTATGCACCCGAATATTCATGGCAACACAATTTTCAATAGCCAAGATATGGAAGCAACCTGAATGCCTTTCAACAGATCATTGGATAAAGAAGTTATGGTTCATATATACAATAAACACTGCTCAGCCATTTAAAAAAATGAAATTCTACCATTTGCAACGACATGGATGGACCTGGAGGTTCTTATGCTGAGTGAAATAAGACAAAAAGACAAATAATATGTGAATTTCACTTATATGCAGAATCTAAGGAACAAAAAGAACAATTAATCAAAAACGGACTCAAAAATATAGTGGACAAATTGGTGAAAGACAGAGGTGAGGTAGTTTAGGAGCTGGAGAATGGGGTGAAGGGTTAAAGAAATACAAATTAGTAGTTGATAGTTGGTCACGGGGATGGGGAGCACGACATAAGGAATGCAGTTAACACAAATATGATGGCTAGGTGGAGGGCCAGGGGAGCGGGGTGGCAAATGAGGGTATTATTTTATGAACTATATAGATGTCTAACCAATGTACTAATACTTGAAACTATTTTAAAAACATAAATTTTAAAAAAGTATACAACACCAAATTTAACAATCTAGAACAAATGGACAAGTACTTAGAAAGATAACTTCCTAGACTGAAGAGAAAACTGGAAAATCTTATATAGACCAATCAGCAGTAACAGAAATGAAAACAATCATCAAAAACCTACCAAAGAGTAAAAGTTCAGGACCAGATGGCTTCACCAGTGAATTCTACCAAAACATTCAAAGATTTAATACCTATTCTCCTCAAACTCTTAAAAAAATTGAAGAGGAGGCAATACTTCCCAACTTATTTTATGAAGCCAATATTGCCACATATTCAAACTTGGTAAATATAACACAAGAAAAAGAAAACTACAGAATAATATCTCTCATGAACACAGATGCAAAAAACCTAAATAAGATAGTAGCAAACCAAATACAGCAATATATGAAAAATATTATATACCGTGATCAAGTGTCTTCATCCAGAGGCACAGGGATGGTCAACATAAATGAATCAATTAATGCGATACACCACATAAACAAATTAAAAATAATAAATCAGATGATCATATCAATAGATGCAGAAAAATCCTTTGACAAGATAGAGTATCCATTTATGATCCAAAACACAACATTATAAAGGCATATACGACAAAACCTCAGCCAACATTTTACTTAATGGTGAAAAACTAAAAATCTTCATCTAAGAGCAGGAACAAGACAAGGCTGTCCACTATCACCATTGTTATCAGTAAAAACATTGATAACATTGGAGGTCTAGTGAGTGCAATCAGGCAAGTGAAAGTTATAAAAGGCATCCAAATAGGAAACGAAAAATCAAAACTGTCACTATTTGCAGATGACCTGATTCTCTATATAGAAAACCCTAAAGACTCCACAAGAACACTACTAGAAACAATAAACAAATACAGTAAAGTTTCTAGATTAAAAAAATCAATGTTCAAAAATCCATAGCATTCCTGTACTCTAATAATGAAGTGTCAGAAAAGGAAGTGGAAAAAATAATTCATTTTTTAAATTGTAACAAAAAGAATAAAATACCTAGGAATAAATTTAACGAAACATGTGAATGACCTATATAATGAAAACTATAAGACCCTATTAAAAAAATCAAAGAAGATACAAAGAAGTAGAAAGATATTCTGTGTTCTTGGGTTGGAAAAATCAACATAGTTAAAATGACATATTACCTAAAGCATTATACAGATTTAGTGCAATCTCCATCAAAATCACATCAGCATTTTTTTAAAGAAATAAAATTTAAAAATCATCAGATTTGTATGGAAGTGCAAAAGACTCCGAATTGCCAAAGCCATCCTGAGAAAAAAGGAGATTGGAGGTATCATTCTGCCTGACTTCAAATTATACTTCAAGCACAGTAATCAAAAATGGTATGGTATTGGCAGAAAACTACACACACAGTTCAGAACCTAGAGTCCAGAAGTAAACCCATGTTAACATGGACAAATAATTTTTGGCAAAAAAAGTTAAAAACATACAGTGGAAAAAGGAAAGCCTCTTCAATAAATGGTGCTGGAAAAATGGGAAAGCCACCTGCGAAAGAATGAATCTAGACTATTGTCTATTACTACACACCAAAATTAACTCATAATGAATTAAAGGTCCTGAATATAAGACCTGAAACAATGAAATGCATAGAAGAAAACAGAGGAAAAATTCAAGACCTTGGACTTAAAGAGGATTTTGTGAATTTGACCTCAAAGACCAGGGAAGTAAAAGCAAAAATAATGAATGGGACTACATCAAACTAAAAAGCTTCAGCACAGTAAAAGCATCCAACAACAAGGTAGAGAGACAAGCATCTGAACAAGAAATATATTTGCAAGCAATGCCTCCAATAAGGGCCTAATATTCAAAAATATACAAAGAACTCATATAACTCAATAACAACAAAAAACAAATGATCCAATCAAAAAAATGGGCAGAGGACCTGAACAGACACTTCTCCCTAAGAGGACATACAAATGGCCAAGAATATATGAAAATATGCTCAACATCACTAGCAATTTAGGTAAATGCAAATCAAAACCACAATGAGCTACCATCTCACACCTGTTAGAATAGCTGTTATCAAATAGGAAAGTAATAAGTGTTTGAGAGGATGTTGGTGGGACTGCAAATTGGTACAGACACCATGGAAAGCAGTATGGAAGTTCTTCAAAAAACTAAGAATTAATCTACATATGATCCAGCATCCTGTACTGGGTATTTACCCCAAAGTCTTAAAAACCTATATCCGAAAAGATATTTGCACACCGATGTTCATAGCAGTATTATTCACAGTAGCCAAGATATGGAAGCAACTGAAGTTCCTATGATCGATGATTGGATAAAGAAGCTGTGGTGCATTTATGCAATGGGATATTACTCAGCCATAAGAAGAGATGAAATACTGCCATTTGTGACAACATGAATGGACCTCGAGATTATCATGCTAAGTTAAATAAGCCAGACAGAAAAAAGTTGAAAATCACATGATATCACTCCTAAAAGCAACAAATGAACAGGACAAACAAACAGAGACTCATGGACATCGACTATAGGCTAGTGGTTACCAGAGAGTAGGGAGGATGGGGCAGTAGACATGGTAAAGGGGGTCAAATATGTGTGACAGAAAGAAATATAAGTATGGAGGTGAACGCACAGTGTGAAAAAAAAATATATATATATATATATACATACACACACATATACATATATATGCCTTACTGTTAAAGTGTACAGCTGAAAGTTCTTAGATTTTGTTAACTATTGTCACAATAAAAATAAAAATAATGAATAAACAAACAAACAAATAAATAAATAAATAGAAACTAGAAAAATCCTAAATAAACATGACACTATAATCTTAAAAAAAAAAAAAAACTAGAAAAGAATACTGAATTAAGCCCAAAGTTAGCAGAAGAAAAGGAATAATAAAAATTAGAGCAGAATTAAATGAAATTGAGAACAAAAGGAATATAGAAAAAAATTAATGCCAATGAAGAGCTGATTTTTTTAAATGATTAATACAATTGACAAGCCTCTGGCTAGACTCACTGAGGAAAAAAAAGATAAAATCCTCAAACAAGTCAAAAATGAGAGTACAAATTATGACAGATACCACAGAAATGGAAAGGATTGTGCAATAATACTATGAAGGACTACATTCCACCAAATTCAATAATCTTACAGAAATTAACAAGTTTTTAGATATATATATAATCATTCTAGAATAAATTACATAAAACTAGAAAATGTAAAAAAATTAACAGTCTGGAAATTCAAAATTATTCAAAAACCTCCCCAAAAATAAAACTCCAGGACCAGATGGCTTCATTAGTGAATTATACCAATTATTCAAAAATACTTGTTTTTCTCAATTTTTTTCTAAGAAACTGAAGAGGCAATACTTCCTAAATTATTTTACGAGGCTAAAAATTACCTTGATATCTAAACATGGTAAAGATAACACAAACACAAAAAAAACTGTAGACAATATCTCTGATGAAAGCAGATGCAAAATTCCTAAATAAATACTTGCAAATGGAATGCAACAATATATCAAGAAGATAATATACCATGATCGAGTGGGGTTCATTCTGTGAATGCAAGGAAGTTTCAACACATATAAATCAATCAATGTGATATACCATATTAGCAAAAGAGGATTAAAAATCATTTGATCATATCAAGGCTTCTGGTCAAGATGGAAGGCTATGTAATAGCGGGGTTACTTCCTTCCATGACTGCATTAAAATTACAACCAAATTATGAAACAATCAACTTTGGGTTGGTCACCAAAATTCATGTGGCTATTGAGCACTGAGAGAAAGAGCACAGCTACAGAGGCTCCTTGCCCCCACTGAGGAACGAGGGCCCATAGCCCCACACAAGTGCTCCTCAGTACAAGGTTTCAGTCCCAAGAACAAGAGTTCCCACAAAATCTGACTGTAAAAATCAGTGGGGATTCTGATCATCCAAATAAGATGGAAGGAATCTGAAAACACAGACATCTCCCTTTAAAGTGCATGTGCAGAGACTCACTTGCTTGCAGACATTCACCTTGGGTTCTGCTGGAGTGTCAGCAGCTCAGAAGGTGCAAGAGACATCTGGACAACGATTGAGTCATGTTAGAGAGAGGGCTGGAAGGACAGCCACCATTTTTCCTTTGTTAGGGCAGTCTACAGAGGAGCACCATCTGGCCTGTGTTGAACCCTCCCCTCAGCACTGCCAATTCTGAAACTACATTGACCTGGTGAGATTGGCCTACTCCATCCTGTGTCTCCCTGAGACCCCACCCCATGCAATCTACAAATTGCCCATAGCAGCCCATTGCCAAGCAGCCAGTCCCACCCTGTACTTCCCTGGGCCACACATTTGTAAGCAGGCAGTAGCCTCACCTGGCGTGGCTTGCATGTGACCAACGCATTTCAGGGAGAATTTTGGTGGCAGGCCACTGGTGGCAGCCCGAGTTGCAGCGTCTCTTAGGCAGATTTCAGAGGTCTGCAAACCTGAGGTGGATAGCAGCTTGCCTTGCTGCAATCTGAGACGTTTGAGAGAGGCCACAGGCTCAGCACCGGCAACAATTCTGAATCTGCTTTGGCCTGACAGGACTGGCTCACTTCACCCCTTGTTTCCCTGAGACCCTACACACCTGACCCACAAATTACCTGTGGCAAGCCCATTCCCAGGCAGATAGCCCTACCCTGTGCTTTCCCAGGCCTGCAAATTCGAAAGCAAACAACTGCCCTCAGCTTGTGCCGCCCATGTGTGGTACATGCATACTGGAAAAGACTTCTGGTCTTGGGCACAAGCCCTACTCTGAGCTACAGTATTTCATGAACAGATATCAAATGTCTGCAGGCCTGAGGCTAGACTTGCTGCAAACTGAAACATTTACAGGAAGCTGCAGATTCAGCACTGTTAGTGTCAGAGCCGAGGCCTAGTGGCTCTATCAATCGTATTGACTATTTGTCAGGGTCAGGGTTATTGCTGACCTGACCTGACCCAGAAAGTTCAATGGTGTGAGGCCCAGCTGGACGAATGCGCAAAAGGCAGACATGAGGAGAAACGGCAGGTAACAACTTTATTGTGCGGAGCGCACTTACTTCTGGGAGGCGCAGTTCTATTGGGAGTGCAGTCTATTGCAGGGGCACGCAGTCTTGTGTGCACTTCTCCTGCTCCCTTTCTTGTACTCCCTTACTGTTCTCCCTCTCTTTCTCCATCTTTCTCTAGGGGACTGCATGGCTCCTCACATAGCAGAGTACAAAGTGGCATTTAGCCACACATGCGTGATACAATAAGCTGAATTATGTTTTACATATTTTCAAGTTCTGGGGTCCTAATCCTAGCCATGGGCTTGGATCACAGCCAACCTTGGGGCAGTCAGCCTGGTGCACACGGTAGGAAATGTGATTATGCATTGGCCAGGGAAATCTGCTTACTTTACCCTAGTGATTCCCTAGATTCCTACCCCACCCAACTCCTGTACCACCAAGGCTTCTTTTAGCTATGGAGACTTATGGAAACCTTGCAGGCACCTCTAGGCCTTGAGGTACACCAGTCCTTTTACTAAATCACCCAAGTCCAAGTACTGGGGTACTGAACTCAGCTTACAGCATGGTCTTTCCCACTTGCCTCCAGATACAGCACAGGTAGCAACCATCTGCTAATTGCCTTGTAGTTCCTACAGGTAGCCCTGAGTAATCAAAGAGAGAGGCTAAACTTGACCTACACAGGAGTCCCTCCAACAGACATCGGAATAAACACACCTGAAGACTGGTGTCAGACCACAACAAAGCACCACCTGACTAACTCCATTAGTGGCACACCCAAGAGAGTTTTCTCAATGGGTACACAAGCCTGCTGGGTCAAATTAACTCCATGGGGGTCAGCCCTAACACAGCAGCTCAAACACACCTGGCAAGGCCAGTCCCTACAGTCAGCCATCTCAAGAATTAATTCCACCCTCTGATGTGTTAATAGCAATCAAAGCTTGGCTATAATGGGTGAACACACACAATTCACACAAGGAACATGCCCAGAGCACTGAGCAAGTGATCAGTGAGACGGCACAACTGGGACACACAGGATACCTGGCCTGGGAGAGGTAAAAATTCTTCCTAATACATAGAAACACACCCAAAAGGCCACTGAAATGAGAAACAAAACAAAACAAAATGCTACAAATGAAACAACAGGCAAACACTCCAGAAAAATACTAAATGAAATGGAGGCAAGCAACCTACTGGAGACAGAGCTCAAAAGACTGGTTATAAAGATGCTCAATGAACTTAGAGTTAAATAGATGATCTCAGTGAGCATATCAACAGAGAGATAGTAACCATAAAAAAGGACATAAAAATCATAAAAAAGACCAGTCAGAAATGAATAATACAATAATTGAAATAAAGAATACATTAGAGGGAATCAACAGATTAGATGAAGCAGAGTATTAAATCAGTGACTTAGAAAAGAAGGTAGCAGAAAATACCTAACAGAACAGCAATAAGAAAAAAGAATGCAAAACAATGAGGCTAGTTTAAGGGGCCCCTGTGACAACATTTTTTGTACCAACATTCATATCATAGGGATATCAGAAGGAGAAGAGAGAGAGAGAGCAAGGGATTGAAACCTATTTGAAAAAGTGATGACAAATTTCCCTAACCTGGTGAAGGAAATATATATATATACAAGCCAATAAATCATAAAGAGTCTTAAACAAGATGAACCAAAAGAGGCCCACACTAAACAAATCACAATTAAAATGACAAAAGTTAAAGAGAGAATCTTAAAAGCAGTAAGAAATAATCAATTACCTACAAGGAGCTTCCATAAGACTGTCAGCTGATTTCTCAACAGAAACTGCAGACTAGAAGGGATTGAGATGAAATAGTCAAAGTGATGAAAATCAAGGACGCACAACCAAGATTACTCTACTCAGCAAAGCTATCATTTAGAATCAAAAGAGAGAAAAAGAGCTTCCCAGATATGAAAAAGCTAGAGGAGTTTATAACCACAAAACCATTATTACAGGAAATATTGGAGGAACTTCTTTAAGAAGAAGTGGGGGAGAGATCAAAAATATGAATAACAAAATGGCAATAACTATATATTTATCAACTATTACCTTAAATGGAAAAGAATTAAGTTCTCCAATTAAAAGAAAGTCTGGCTGAATGGACAAGAAAACAAGACCCTTAAATATGCTGTCTACAGGAGACTCACTTCATACTGAAAGAAACACAGACTTAAAGTAAAGGATGGAAAATATATTTCGTAAAAATGAAAAAAAAAAAAAGCTGGGGATCAATAATTATACCAGACAAGTAGACTTTAAAAACAAAGGCTATAACAAGAGAGAAAGAACTCAGTTGTTTGATTCTGTGTATTTATCCAAAGAAGCCAAAAACATTGCTTTGAAAGGACATATGAATCCATATTTATTGCAGCATTATTTACAATAGTCAAGATACAAAGGGTACCTGGGTGTCCATCAATAGATGAATGGATAAAGAATAAAGTGGTACATATATACAATGGAATATTATTCTCCACAACAAAGAATGAAATCTTACCATCTGCAACAACACGGATGGATATAGAAGGTATTGTGCTGAGTGAAGTAAGTCAGACAGAGAAGACAAATTCCATATGATTTCACCTGCGTGTGGAATCTAAAGAACAAAACAAACAAACAAAACAGAAACAAACTTATAGACAGATAACATTTGATGGGAGATGGGAGGGGTGTTGGGGAGTTGCTGAAAAAGAAGAAGGGATTAAAAGTAAAAACTGGTAGCTACCACATATTTATGGGGTTAAACTATAGCATAAGGAATACAGTTGACAAAATTGTAATAACTATGTATGTTGTCAGATCTGTAACAGATTCATCATGCAGATAACTTTGTAAGTAATATAAATGTTTTAATCTTTATGTTGTACACCTGAAACTAGTATAATATCACATGACAACTGCAATTAAAAATTAAAAAAAATAAAGTATGTTTAGTCAAAAAAGATAAAATAAATTGAAGCATATCCTGTACTCACAGACAAGAAGAATCAACATTGTTAAAAATGCCATACTACCCAAAGCAATCTATAGTTTCAATGCAATCTCTAAAAAATACCAATGGCATTTCTCAGAGCACTAGAACAAAAATCCAAAAATTTACATGAAACTACAAAAGATCCCGAATAGCCACAGCAATATTGAGACAAAAAACAAAGTTGGAGATATTATACTATCTGATATCAAACTATACTATAAGGCTGTAGTAATGAAAGTAGCATGGTACTGGCATAAAAAAAATATGCTTCGATCAATGGAACAGAATAGAGAGCCCAGAAATAAATCCACACCTATATGGTCATTTAATTTATGACAAAGGAGGCAAAATAGACAATTGGGTAAAGACAGTCTCTTTAACAAATGGTGTTGGAAAACTGGACAGATACATGCAAACAAATGAAACTGGACCACCTTCTTACACCACATACAAGAATAATCTCAAAATGAACTGAGGATTTAAATGTAAGACCCGAAACCATAAAACTTCTAGAAGAAAACAGTAAACTCTCTGATATTGCTATCAGTATTTTTTTCTGACATATCTCCTCTGACAAGGGAAACAAAAGAAAAATTAAACCAGTGGGACTATATTGAACTAAAAAGTTTTTGCACAGCAAAGGAAACCATCAACAAAAAGAAAAGACAACCTACTGAATGGTAGAAATATTTGCCTCTGATACATCTGACAAGGGGTTAATATCCAAATTTATAAAAAAACTCACTCAACTCAAGAACAAAAAAACCCAACAATCCAATTTAAAAATGGACAGACCTGAATAAGTATTTCTCCAAAGAGGAACTACAGATGGCCAATAGACATATGAAAAAATGCTCAATATCACTAATCATCAGAGAGAAATGCAAATTAAAACCACAATGAGATATCGCCTCACTCCTGCCAGAATGGCTATCACAAAATAAATAATAATTTAAAAAAGCAAGTGTCGGTGAGGATGTAGAGAAAAGGGAATTCTTATACACTGTTGATCGTATTGCAAATCGGTATAGTCACTATGGAAAACAGTTCGGAGGTTTCTCAAAAAAATTAAAAATAGTACTACCTTTTTGATCCAAACTGCAGTTCCAGGTATTTAGTCAAAGAAAACCAAAACGCAATTTGTACCCTATGTTCATGGCGTATAGCACTATTCACAATAACATATGGAAGCAAACCTATGTGCCCATTAACAGATGATTGGATAAAGAAGTTATGGTTAATTTATACAATGGAATATTACTCAGCCATAAAAAAAAATTCTATTATTTGCAACAGCAGGAATGGTCTAGTAGTTATTATGTTGAGTGAAATAAGCCAGACAGAGAAAGATAAATACCATATTATTTACTTATATGTGGAATCTGAGGAACAAAAGAAAAGAACAAACTAAATAAAAACAAAATCACAGATACAGAGAACAAGTTTGTCATTGTCACAGGGGAGGGAGTTGGGGGGCTGGGTGAGAAAGGTGAAGGATGAAGAAGTAAAAATTATTGCTCATAAACCAGTCATGAGGATGTAGAGAACAGCATAGAGAAAATGGCTGTGTGTAGTGCTAGATGTGTGGTAGAGTAATTAGGGGGATCACTTCACAAATTATATAAATGTCTAACCATTGTACTAATACCTGAATATAATATAAAATAATAATAATGTAAGTAACTTTAAAATAATTAATCATATCAATAAATGCAGAAAAAGCATTTGACAAAATGCAACATCCATTTATGACTAAAGCACTTAATAAAATGGGTATAAAAGGAAAGTACCTCAACATAACAAAGGCAACATATGGCAATTTTCAGCTAATATTGAACTCAATGATGAAAAACTGATAGCATTTTCTCTAAGATAAGGAACATGACAAGGATGTGCACTCTTGCCATTGTTGCTTAACAAAGTACAGGAAGTCTTAGCCAGAGCTATTGGGCAAGAGAAAGAAATAAAAGGCTACCAAAATTGAGAATGGAAAACTAACATCGTCAAAATTGTTACATTATGAAGATGACCTAATTCTACAAAGAGAAAACCTTAAGGATTCCACCAAAAGAGTGTTAGAAACAATAAACAAATACAGTATATATGTACAAAAATCAGTTGCATTCCAGTATAGTAACAATAAAATATAAGAAAAGAGAAATAAAAAAAATATATTGCAATTTCATCAAAAAAATATAAAATACCTCAGAATAAACTTAACAAAGGTAGTGAAAAATCTATACATTGAAAACTGCAAGATATTGTTCAAATAAATTAAAGTAGACACAAAGAAATTGAAGGATATTTGATGTTTATAGATTGAAAGAATCAACATGGTTAAAATGACCATATTACCTAAGACAATATACAGATTTAATGCAATCCCCATCAAAATACCAATGGCATTTTTCAAAGAAATAGAACAAAAAAATCATTAAATTTGTATGAAACCAAAAAGACCCAGAATTGCCAAAGCAATCCTTAGAAAAAAAGAACAAAGCTAGAAGTATCACTGTCTCTGACTTCAAATATACTATGAAGCTATGATAATCAAAAAAGAAAATATGGCAGTTGAGAAACACACACACACATAGAAACCAGTGGAACATAATTAAGATCCTAGAAACACACACACACACACACACACACACACACACACGCACACATATATGGATAACTATTTTTTGACAAATGAGCCAAAAACATAAAATGGAGAAGGGAAAGTCTCTTCAATAAATGGTGTTGGGGAAATTGGAAAGGTACATACAAAGAAAGAGAAGAAATTAGACTGTTATTTTAACATCATACACACAAAAAATAACTCAAAATGAATTAGCACTAGATACGAGACTTGAAAAAATATATAGAAAAAAACATAGATACTAAACTTACAGATTTTGGTCTCAAGAGGCTTTTGTGAAATTTACTCCAAAGGTAAGGGGAATAAAGGCAAAAATAAACAAATGGGATTACATCAAACTAGAAAGCTTTTGCACAGTGAAAGAAATAATCAAAAAACAAAGTGCAAACAACAGAATTGGAGAAGATATTTGCATATGATACATCTGATAAGGAGTTACTATCCAAAATATATAAGGAACTCATACATTTGAACAACAAAAATCAAACAATCTAATTTTAAAATGGGCAGAGGACCTAACAGACACTTTTCCCAAAAAGACATACAAATACCAACAGATACATGAAATGATGCCCAAATTCACTAGCTATAAGGGTAGTGCATATCAAAACCTCAATGTTAGAATGGCTATAATCAATAAGACAAGAAAATATCGAGTGTTAGAAAGAATGTGGATAAAAAGAAACTCTCATACACTGATGGTGGAATGTAAACTGGTGCAGCCACTATGGAAAACAGTATGGTGGTTCCTCAAAAAATTAAGAATAGAGTTACCATATGACCCAGCAATTTTCCTCTGGTATCTAGGTCCCAAGTTTGAAAACATTTACTCATAAAGATTTTTGTCTTTCTATGTTCATTGTAGCATTATTCATGCAGCCAAACCATGGAAATAACCTAACTGTCCTATGATGGATGATTGGATAAAGGAATTGTAGATCTATACAATGAAATACCACTCAGCCTCAAGAAGGAACGAAATCTTGCCATTTGCAACAACATGGTTGGATATTGAGATTATCAGACTAAGCGAAATAAGTCAGACAGAAAAATACAAGAGTCATGTCAATGCACTCATATGTTGGACAAAAAACAAAAGAAAAAAAATGAAAAACAGAATGAACAAAGTTGTAGATACAGATAATAATAATATTTGTTACCAGAATGGAAAGGGGTTGGTGGGTTGATGAATAGGTTAAAGGGTTCAAATATATAAAGATGAAAGGAAAACTAGTCTTTGGGGTAGTGAGAACAGAATGCAGTATACAGATAATGTATTATAGAATTATGTACCCAAAACTTATATAGTATTATTATAAAAGGTTACCCCCAATAAATTTAATTAAAAAATAAGAAGAAAAAAGATGAAAAATAAGTTCTAAAGATCTATTGTGCACATTCTGCCTACAGTCAACAGGATTGTATTGTGCACTTAATGTTTGTTAGGAAGTAGATCTCATGTCGAGTGTTTATGTCAAAATAAAAAATGTGATACACACACAACACCACACACAACACAACTAAAGGTTATTCAGCCCTAGGAAGAAATAAATTTCTGATAAAGGCTGCAATGTGGTTGAACCTCGGAGATACTACTTTAATTGAAATAAGCCATATGCAAAAGGGTAAATATTGCATAATTCTATTTATATGAAGTACATAAAATAGTCAAATACATGAAGACAGGAAAGTGGTACAGTGTTTACCAGGGACTAAGGGTAGAAGAGAACGTTTAATGGGTGCAATTTCAGTATGAAATCATGAAAAAGTTCTGGAGATGTATAGTAGTGATGGTTGCATAACAATGTGAATGTACTTAATGCCACTGAACTGTACACTTAAAAATGGCTAAAATGGTAAATTTTATGATATGTAAATTTTGTCACAGTAAAAATAAAACATAATTGACTATTTTTAAAATTTAAAATTTTTTTTTTTAAATTAAGTTTATTGAGGTAACATTGGTTAATACAGTCATATAATTTTCAGGTGTACATTATGATTTGATAGCTGTATATTCTATTTTGTGTTTACCACACAAAGTCCAGTTTCCTTCAGCTACCATATATTTGATCCCCTTTACCCACTTCACCCTCCCCTTAAACCCTATATTTGACTCCCCTTTACCCTGTCTACTTCCCCCCTGCTCCCCCACCCCACTAGTATCCACTAGTCTATAGTCCATGTCCATGAGTCTCTGTTTGTTTGTCCTGCTCATTTGTTGCTTTTAGATTTATATCCCACATATAAGTGATATCATGTGATTTTCAACTTATGTCTTATTTCAGTTAGCATGATTATTTCAAGGTCCATCCATGTTGTCGCAAATGACAGTATTTCATCTCTTCTTATGGTTGAGTAACATTCCATTGTATATATGTACCACCGATTCCTTAGCCAATCATTTATCATAAGACACTTGGGTTGCTTCTATATCCTGGCCACTGTGAATAATGCTGCTATGAACATTGGTGTGCAAATATCTTTATAAATATGAGTTTTCAAGTATTTGGGGTAAATATTCAGTAGAAGGATTGCTGGATCATACGGTAGATCTATTTTTAGCTTTTTGAGGAATCTCCATACTGTTCTCCATAGTGTCTGTACCAATTTGCAGTCCCACCAGCAGTGTGTGAGGGTACCTTTTCTCTGCATCCTCTCCAACATTTGTTATCACTTGTCCTGTTGATTATAGCTATTCTAACAGGTGTGAGATGGTATCTCATTGTGGTTTTGGTTTGCATTTCCCTAATAGCTACTGATGTTGAGCATATTTTCATATATTTGTTGACCATTTGTATGTCTCTAGGGAGAAGTGTCTGTTCAGGTCCTCCACCCATTTTTGATTGGATCGTTTGTTTTGTTCTTGTCGTTTTTGTTATTGAGTTGTATGAGTTCTTTGTGTATTTTGGACATTAGGCCTTTATTGGAGGAATTGCTTGTAAATATTTTTTCCCATTTGGATGGTTGTCTTTTTACCTTGTTGACAATTTCTTTTGCTGAGCAGAAGCTTTTAGTTTGATGTAGTCCCATTAATTTATTTTTGCTTTTACTTCCCTTACCTTTGAGGTCAAATTCATAAAATACTCTTTAAGTCCAAGGTCCTTGTTTAGTTCCTATATTTTTATATGCATTTGGGTCTTATATTAGATCCTTAATCCATTTTGAGTTAATTTTGGTATGCGATGATAGACAACAGTCTAGTTTTATTCTTTTGTAGGTGGCTTTCCCATTTTCCCAGCACCATTTATTGAAGAGGCTTTCCTTTCTCCACTGTATTTTTCACTTTAAAGACACTAGTAAAGAAGAAAAGAATAAACTACGGCCTAGAAATAAATTTTTGCAACTCAAATATCTGAAACAGTATTTGTATCCAGAATATATCAAAAAACTCTCAAAACTCAATAATAAGTAATCAAAGAACCTAGTTATAAAGTGAGCAATAGACTTTGAGACTTCAAGCAAAATGTTATAAGGATAGCACATATGCACAGTGACAGTGTTCAACATCATTAGCTATTAGGAAAATGCAATCTAATAGAAGATACCAACACACACCTATTTGGATGACTAAAATTATACACACACACACACACACACACACACACACAAAATTACCAAGTGATGCAGATTATGTAGAGTTACTGGAACTCTCAGACATTGCTGATGTGAATGCTAAAAGTTGGAATCATCCAGGAATATAGCTTGGCAGTCTCTTCCAAATTTAGACTTATACTTCCCATATGATTCAGCAATCTATCTGCTGGGTATCTAACCTAAAAATTCAAAAACTTATGTTCACTAAAAAACCTTTATGTAAATGGTTATGGCACTTCTATACATATTTTGCAAAAAAGAAAAAATCCAAATACCTTCAACTGATGAAAGGATTAAACAAACCATGGCACATCCATAAAATTAAATTTAATGAACTATTGATGCATGTAACAACTTAGATCACAAGGTATGCTATAATTTCACCTATATATCATTTTCAAACTGAAAAAATACATATATACTGATGAAAAATAGATCAGTAGTTGCCAAAATTGGGGGCCATAGTAGTGATGTGATAAAACAGTTCCATATCCTGATTATGGTAATGGTTGCACTAATCTATACATTTGTAAAACTTTGTATAACTATGCAAATGAAAAAAGAAAAAAATACATTTTGCAGTATGATAATTTGAAAAAAAATAAAATAAATTGTTAAAACACACAGAGAGAACTTCCAGTCAGTATGACATAGGAGGTGCTCACCTCCTTTCATGACCACATTAAGGTTACAACTGAACTACAGAACAACCATCATTGAGAGTCACTTGAGGTCTGGCTTAACAGAAGTTCTACAACTGGGGCATACATAAGAGGCCATATCAAGGTTATAAAAAGGGACAGAGACAAGAAGCAGGCTGGTCCCAGTGGAGATTGTAGCTAAGTGAAATGGAGGGCTGTAGGAGTCTCAGATATTTCTTTAAAGGGCCCACACATGAATTTACTTGCTGATGAACTCACTCACTCTGAGCTCCAGCACTGAGGTAGCTGCTCTAAAAGAACCAGGAACATATGAGGAGGAACTGAGTTGTCTGGCTTCAGTGCAAGGGCTGGAGGAGCAGCTTTCTCCCAGACAGTGCTGGCAAAATCCATTGTTCCTTTGTCAAGCCCTTCCTCATCCTGGTGTTTAGATGCAGGAGGGCACCATATCTGAGTCTCCATCAACCTGGCTTACACCAGTTGCCCTGCCTGGGTTATTCCGAGAGACCCCACCCCTCCCAACTTGCAAGCCCACCCAAACCACCTCTTGTGGCTTTTCCATAAAAAAAAAAAAGACTGTCTTGGCTCTTGCTGTGGACTTTCCTAAAATACATCAAAGGTTCACAAAACCAAAGCAAGCAGCAGATAGACTCAGAATGTCCCATACCTCTTAAGCAGCCCAAAGCTTGGAGCTATTGGCAGCCAGCCACCATTTAGCTTGGCTTCTTGAGGCACTTCTAAGTCCAGAAGGCGTGGCAGCCATCTGTGGATTGCTCGATGACCTTTGCTAGATGGCCTCTAGCTGAACTTAGCCTGTGGTGGGACCCCTCTCAGAAGCTGACATAAGTATTGCTACACAAGATTTTATTAAAGCTGATATGCCTGGTAGTCAACCTTGACACAGGGCTGCATTCCAGGAAAACACACTCAAAGCCCAGAAGAGCCCTGCTAAAGTGAACACTGCTCCTTAGGATTGGTCCCTCACTGACCACTCACAAAAACCTATTACCAAGGGTCAATCCCCCTCACTGATGTGCAAACAGCAGCTGAGACCAAACTACAACAGAAGGGTATACACAACTGATACAAGAGACACACTGGAGCACCTGGCTCAGGTGACCAGGGAAAACTGCATCAGTGGATCCTCTGAACATCTACTACATAAGGCCACTCTACAAAGAATGGAATACTTATGATCTCTACCTAATACATAGAAACAAACACAGGGAGGTAGCCATAATGAGGAGATAAAGAAACATGCCCCAAATGAAACAGAACAAAGCTCCAGGAAAAGAACTAAAAAAAAATGTAGACAAGCGATCTACCATATGCAGAGTTCAAAACATTGGTTATGAGGATGTTCAATTAACATAGGGAAAGAGTAGATGAACTCAGTGAGAACTTTAACAAAGTGATAGGAAACATAAAAATAGAGACAGAAAACATAAAAAAGAACCAGTTAGAAATGAAGAATACAATAACTAAAATGAATAATACATTAGAGAGATTCAACAGTAGATTAGATGAAGCAGAGGATCAAATCAGTGATTTAGAAGACAAGGTAGCAGAAAACACTCAGAATAGCAACAAAAAAATACAAAAAAAACAATAAATGAGAATAGTTGAAGGAGCCACTGTGACAACATCAAGCATACCAACATTCACATCATAGGGATACCAGAAGGAAAAGAGAGAGAGCAAGGAATTGAAAACCTATTTCAAGAAATAATGACAGAAAACTTTCCTAGTCTGGTGAGGGAAATAGTCATACAAGCCTAGGAAATATGGAGAGACCCAAACAAGATGAACCAAAGAGGCCTACAGCAAGACACATCATAAATAAAATGTCAAAGGTTAAAGATGGGGAGATAATCTTAAAAGCAGCAAGAGAAAAACAATTAGTTACCTACAAGGGAGATCTCATAGTACTGTCGGCTGATTTCTCAATAGAAACATTGCAGGCCAGAAGGGACTGGCATAAAATATTCAAAGTGATGAAGAGTAAGGACCTACAACCTGGATTACTCTACCCAGCAAAACTATCATTTAGAATTGAAGGACAGATTAAAAGTATCCAGATATTAAAAAAAAAAAAGGCTAAAGGAATTCATCACCACCAAGTCAGCATTACAAGAAAGGTTAGAGGAACTTTTTTAAAAAGAGGAAGAAAAATAGATAAAAAAATATGAATAATAAAATTGAAATAACTGCCTATGTATCAAAATTGTTTCAAAAGAAAAATATTTAAATGCTCCAATCAGAAGATAGTGTGGCTGAATGAATAGAGAACAAGATCCTTACATATATGACCTATAAGAGACTCACTTCAGGTCAAAAGACACACACAGACTGAAAGTAAAGGGATAGAAAAAGATACTTAATGAAAATGGAAATAAAAAATAAAATCTGGGGTAGCAATACTTATGTCAGTCAAAATAAGCTTTAAAATGAAGGCTATAACAAGAGACAAAGTAGGACTCAGTAATTCTACTTCTGGGTATTTTTACAAAGAAACCCAAAATACTACTTTGAAGGGACATATAGATTCATTTGTTCATCACAGCATTAATTATAGCCAAGATATAAAGGCAAGCAAGGGATCCATCATTGGATAAATGGATAAAGAAGAGGAGGTACATATATACAATGGACAATTCCTCAGCCATAAAAGAATGAAATCTTGCCATCTGCAACAACATGGTTGTACTTAGAGGGTATTATTGTGCTGAGTGGAGTAAGTCAAACAGAGAAAGACAAATGCCTTATGATTTCACTTATATGTGGAATCTAAAGAGCAAAATAAACAAACAAAATAAAACAAACTCATAGATACAAAGAACATTTTGAGGGTTGACAGATGAAAGGGGGTTGGGGCTTTCTTTCCTAGCAGGCTGTACAGAAGCTTGTTGCAGCCAAGGTTTGAGACCTTTGCAGCAAGAAGAGGGAGGAGCTGCTGAAACAGCTGGATGACCTAAAGGTGGAGCTGTCCCAGTTGCACTGTCACCAAAGTGACAGGCAGCAAGTCTTCCAACCTCCCCAAGATCTGGGTTGTTCACAAATCCATTGCCTGTGTTCTCACCGTCATTAACCAGACATAGAAAGAGAACCTTAGGAAATTCTACAAAGGCAAAAAGTATAAGCTCCCAGATATATGGCCCAAGAAAACATATGCCATCCACCACTGGCTCAACAAGCATCAAGAGTACCAGAAGACCAAGAAGCAGAAGCAGAAGGAGCAGCTGTACCCACTGCAGAAATATGTGGTCAAGGCCTGAGAATCAGAGAGTCAATAAGGCACAAACTGGCTGAAAAAAAGAAAAGAAAAGAAAAAAGAAAAGGGGGTTGAAATCTGGGTAAAAACATGGAAAGGATTAAGAAATACAAATTGCTAGTTTCAAAATAGTCATGGGGATGTAAAATATAGCATAAGGAATATAGTCAATAATATTGTAATGACTATGTGTGGTGTCAGATGGGTACTAGATTTATCGAGATGATCACTTAAGTTACATAAATGTCTAATCACTATGTTGTACACCTGAAGCAATATAATATAGCATGCCAACGACATTAGAAAAAAATGTTAACTAAAAAAAAAAAAACGTTAATACACACTATATCATTATGCACCTATTAGAATGGCTAAGTTAAGAATGTTAATTTTACAAATCCTGACAAAGATAGAGGAACTAGAACTTGGAGGGACTGCTGATGGGAATGTAAAATGGTACAACTAAAAAGGAAAAGTGTTTGACAATATGTCTTAGTTCACTGAGGCTACTATACCAAAATGACAGACTGGGTGGATGATAAACAAGAGAAGTATATATCATACAGTTCACGAGGCCTGAAAGTTCAAGATAAAAAAGCCAGTATGGTCACAGTTTGGTGACGCCCCTTTTCCTGGTTGGCACAAGACACATTCTCATCACATTATCACATTGTGGAAGGGACAAGCTAGCTCTTTGGACCCTCTATTATAAGGGCATTGATGCCATTCATGAGGGCTTCACCATCATGGCCTAATCACCTTCCAAAAGCCCCACCTCCTAATAGCATCACATTGAGCATTAGGATTTCAAAACATGAGTTCCGGAGGGAAATAAACATTCAGACCATAGCAGGCAGTTTCTTAAACTAGTACCCATACACTTACCATACGATCCAGACATGCTAGTCCTAGGAATTTATCCAAGGGAAAGGAAAGCACATGAACAAACAGCGACTTGTATATGGAATGTTCAGAGAAGTTTTATTTGTAATAGCCAAATAATGAAACGTCCCTAAAGACCATCAACATAAAAAAAGGATAAACAATGTCTGACCACTATGCTGTTCACCAAACTAATATAAAATAATATTGAATGTCACTGTAATTGAAAAACCAAAATTAGAACAATGTGGCATTTCTATATAATGGAAAACTCCTAGCAATAGATGAGAGGAAACTGTTGTTACATGCTACAATCTTTAAAAAAAAATCTCAATATGTGGAGTCTAAGAAGCCAGACAAAATTAATATACACTCTATGATTAAATTTATGTAAAATTCCAGACAATGCTAACTAATATATATTGACAGAAAGCAGATTAGTGGTTGCCTGGCGACTGGTGGGAGTTAGGAGACACAGGAGCCAGAGGTTACAAAGGAGCAAGAACAGGAAATTTATCACATCAAAACAACACATTAGTAGTTATCCCTTGGAGCGTGTGTGTGCGTGTGTGTGTGTGTGTGTGTGTGTGTAAGGAAAAGTGAATGAAGTAGGATGACAATGGGTGCCTCCCAGTTACTCACAAAATTCTAGTCCTTATGGAGGGCAGTGATCATGCATTTTGCCTGATTAACATACAAATTACAACAAAAAGTTTTATACACCTCTCTATATGTGTAAAACATTTAGAAAGTACATGTAAAATCATGAAAAGTATGTGTATATTATATTATATAATATAATATTAATTTAAATATTTAAATGACTGTAACTATAGAGTTATATTGTAGACCAGAGATTCATACAGTATTAGAAATGGGTAGAGTGCTAAGACCGTCGACTGTGAACCTCTCAGTTTCCATGGAGAATAGTGAAAGGACTTGTTTCAGGTCAAACAACTAAGACTTGAGACACTACTTCCATGGGAAGTGTCATCATTCCACCTTCCTTTCTCGTCTCTTGAGCTGGCTCTCTTGCTGTGACTTCAGTTGAATCCTCTGCCCCCTCGCAAATAAAAATATGTTTGCATACATATTTGAGCATTGCATGCATGCATGCATGCATACGTGCTGTGCTGTTAATGTTTAACAACCAGCTCTGTAGGAGGAGGGGCAAGTTTACAGTACACACGTGCCAATCTCCCTGATCTAATTTCTCCCACCATGACTGATTTCAAGCTACGAACGCTATGTCACTGAATGCAGAGTTTTGGAAGAGATATGCAATAAAACACCATTTATAGCTTTTTCACACTATACGTCTACAGTAGACAAAAATAACCCCAAGAGCACATATTAATACTAAAATGTAGTAAAACAACTAGGAAAAATCTGTTTTGAGTGTTTACTGACTTTGGTTTGGTCAGCTGATGGTCACTGCCACCAATTCACCATCAATAGGAACCCTCAACTTGGGGTGCAATGAAGAAGGAAATTTTATTCAGTGCAAACAGCTTGATTGTGATACAGCATGAGGCTGTGAGATGGCCTTGGGGATAGGCGGCCCTGGGGAGAGGAGGCCCTGGAACAAGGCAGCTCTGCTCTGCTCAGGTGGGCTCCACCTGTTCTGGTCTTCTCCGCTCTGATCCAGGGAGACTTCTTCGGTGTGACAGCCCCAGTCAGGGAAACATTGTTTCCTGCTTTTGTTTGAAAGGGAAAATGCACCCTCTGAACCAGAAAGGAGCTGACTTATGTAGACAGAAGTCCCTGCCTCTGGTCTCTGTCCTGCAAAGGAGGGCTCCAAATCCTCACAGTTTGATTGGTCCAAAAGGGGCTGTCCTGATTGGTCAGATGGAGCCACTCTGATAGGTGGAGATGCTGCTGGGGGCGGGGAAGGGGGAATACAGCTGTGTAGGTGCAACTGGACAGGGAAAGCCTCAGTCCTATTGGGTGAAATACAATTCCAAGAACTCCTTTGTAAGGATTGGTTCCCACGGCAGGAACACAGGGCAGGCGGGCAGTTCAATGTGTGAGGCAGACAGTTTAGTGCAGGCTTCCCCCTAAAGCCCAGTTTGCATGAGAGGGCTCCGTTTAGAAATGGCAATGAGGCTGTTTTTAAATTTGAGCCCAGTTACTCACCGGGAGCCCTTCTTAGTACGTATCTTCTTTCAGACAGTACACAGATTTAAGGTAATTTATCTAATTGCAATTTTATATAATTTATATTTACTAATGGTATGCTTACCAACTGGCTCACAAGATTTTCTAAAATTTTAATGATGGACTATCATCAGTTGGTTTGAGCCAGCTCTAACATATCACTGCTGCATAAACAAACACGGACTTTGATGTGTGCCTCAAAAGTTACTTGTAGAATTTTTTCCCCACTGTAAAACAAAACAAAACAATCCCCGCCCTTGTCAAAAAAAAAAAAAAATCAGCGTAATTTTCCATCGACATTATTTGCGACATTTTAGAGTTTGGCGAAATAGTGGATTAATTTAATGGACAATTCTTTGATCATCCTTACTGAAAATGGTAGAATTGAATAGCCGCCATGTAGAGGGAGAGAGACAGAGATAGAGAGACAAAGAGTGGTTTATTTCAAGGAATTGGCTCATGCGATTATGGAGACTGGTAAATACAAAATCTACAGGTTGTGCTCACAGACTAGAGACCGGAGGGAGAGCCAAGGCTGAAGTTCAAGTCTGAAGGCTATCAAGCTGGAGACCCAGAGAAGAGTTTATGTTGCAGATCAAGTCCAAGGACCATCTGCTGCAGAATTCCCTCTTGCCTAGGAAAGATCAAATTTTGTTCTGGTTTGGCCTTCACTTGATTGGATAAGGCCCACCCTCATTATAGAGGACAATTTGCTTTACTTAAAGTCCACAGATTAAAACGTCATTCTCATCCAAAAGCACCCAAACAGAATCATCCATAACAACGTTTGACTGCATACCCGGGCACTGTGATGCGCCTAAGTGACACAGAAAATCAACCACCATACTTTCTTTTGGTCCTTCTTTCTCTTTCAGTCTCTCTTTATTTTCATTCGAACACAAGTACTATTGTATGGCAAGATGTTCATGGCATGCTATATATATTTCATATAAAGTATTCTACGTAATTGGCACCACAACCCTACGAACTAGATAGGGAGACCCTTTATATTTTCTTTCTACGTGCGAGAAGACTACATCTCAGAAAGGTGACGTGATTTGCTCAATACGAAATAGCCAATATCTGGCCATTCCAGACCTTCTGAATTTAAAGTTCCTGGCTCTTTTGAATGATTTTTAGCTCCCCAAACCGCAGCTGACAGTGCACTGAAGGTTGCAACACTGCCCATATTTTAAACCATTTATTGGCATCCATAGTACTCCAGGAGTCGCCCTGGCTTTTGATGTGTCATTTGCATGGTGTGGGGTAAGGGTAGGCATTCTCAGTGCCATTGTCTAGACCCCCTTTCTTTATTTCCATGTGTATTCGGTTGCCTTGGACAGTAAGAGGCACTCAGGGGGCGCTGGAATTCATAATGTGGTTCTAGAAGGAGCAAGATGGATAAGGTTCTCATTTCCATTCAACCCATTGACTCTTCAAACAGAAACCACCAGTGAACTGGTAAGAGAAGAGGGCCTGGAATATTTTCCTCCCCTCATAAGGCTGCCCAGTTGTTTACGCCGCAGCTCAGATAATGTTAATACCTGTCATCGTGGGCCGGGATGGACTCTGCTGTCTTGAGTTCAGCCCCATTCTGTGGCTGAAGCAGCAGCCAGGTTTTATTTTAAATGATAATCCCATGGGTCCGACAGTATACCTTAAACCCAAATTAACCTCCATTCCATTGAGAGTTCTTAAATAGTGGGAATTAAACAATATGCTTCACGCGATGGGTGGAGAGAAGTGCAAAATAAAGAAAAAGAGACATACGGAAGCTGACGGGTTCAATAAAAAATAATACAATGGTCTCTGCAAATTAAACCTTAAGCTTGAACTAATAATTCATAGCATAGTCTTTTTCACAAAGCCTTTCTTCTTGCATAAAATACACACAACACAAACTAGGAAAGTTTAATAGATCTACACGATGGCTCCAAGGCACTTTCCTGTAAATCATGGAAACAATAGGAGATTCAAGAGGACATATTCAGTCCAGCTCAAAGAATCTCGTCACATCTTCTTTGTGCCTGGCACTGTGTTAGTGACTGTAAGGAATTCAGGGAGGTAGCCATTTCGAGGGGGGGAAAGAGGCATACACTTAATCCACAAGCACACATGTGTGGTGGCCCTTTATACAGCCAGCACAGTTCCAGGCACCACGGTACCCAGAGAGAAAAGTGAGAGAAGAAACCTAAAGTGTTCACTCATCAGTGCCCTTAAAAACCAGTAGGGAATAATAGTGAGACAGAAAACCTTACACATAGGATAGAAATAGCGTAGCCATTAGTAGTCAGGCTGTAAGTGCGACTGGTTTCTGAGAAGGCAGAGATCGAGGTGGACTGGCGCACCTTGAAAGGGGGGGTCGGAGGGCATTACAAAACTGAGACTAGAAGAGTGTGTAAGATTTATGCAGAGGGGAGGAGAAAAAAATATTCCTGGGAGAATGAGGAAAAGGTGAGCACAGGCACAGAGATGGGCATGGGCATGGCAAATGCGGGAGGCATCGAGGAGAGTAATCGGGACATGAAAGAAAGAACTGTTGCTGGCATCATAGAAGTGGCCCCATGGGGCCATGGAGGACACAGTGGACCAGGAATCAGAGTGCCTGAATGCCCAGAGATATTACCCTGGCTCTGCACTTACTACTTGGGTGGCCTTGGTCAGGTCACTTAGCTGATTCCTGCCCTTGCTCGCTGTCATGTGGGGATACTGACCGTAGCCTGCTGCTCTCCCACACTTGTTGTAAAAACTGTAAGAGATGATGCCCAGAGAAGTGTTTCTTTAAAGTGTAAAATACAAATCAAGGCCCTTTTTTCCATTTTGTGCTACAGCAGCGTGGTGAAGAAACGGCTCCCGAGTCTACAACAAGTAGGGTTTGCTTTCTGGTTGGTTGCAGGCAGAAGGTTAGTGGGTGTGGGCGATTGGGGTTGCTGATTAATTGATACGAAGGCAAGTTTTGCCCCTGGAGAGTGTCAGGCCTAGGGGCCTAGACACGAGAGAGACAAATCAGCCATAGAGAGGTGTTTCTCAGGTTCTCTGCTGGGCTGTATGAGGCCATGATCTCTCTGAAAGAGGTCACTGGACTCTGACAACAGATGAAACAGATGACAGAACTCTATATACAGAGGACAGTCAGGTGTGGTGCAAAGAAACTTGGACCTGCAGCGAAATTTATCTGAGACAAGATTTAAGGGTTTACCCCATACTAAATATGTGAACATAAGGGAGCGACTTCCTATCTCTGGGCCCAGGACTCCTCATCTGTCAAACTGAAGTGAAAACAGCATCTGTCCCACTTCCTTACAGACTGGGTTGTTGCAAGGATCAAATGCATAACACGCGAAAGGTTTCTGAAAACTCTAAAATGGTAGGCCAACGTAGCTTGTTTTCGTTATTAAGCAATTAAAACCAATTTTCTGGCCAGTTACAATCGATCACTTTAGCATGCCCTATCATCACTTGGGGAAGACTATACTTCGGAGAACTTAGCCGTACCTTAGTACGGAATCAGCAGTGAAATAGGGCTGAATTCTCATGGTTTGTATATAATTAAATCGGAAGCCCAATTTGGGATGAAGATCACAGGGTCGGATCTACGTGAAAAATTAAAGCAAACAAACAAACAAACAAAATGGATCTACAGTTAAACACAAGGGTGAATTGCCTGAGCTCTGTTTTATTCTTCCCGATCATTTGCTTTATGTAGGCAAGAACGCCGAGTTCAACAGGGTTGTCAGAACATTGTAGTTGCAAAGTGTTCTCACTCAACTTCACTACTTTACAAGCCTGACACGAGTCTAGATAAACCTACGCTAGAGTAGTGTCCTCTCAGTACTAGCATTCTAGACCTGGCAGGTTTCCTCTGTCCCTCTGCAGGAAAACAAAAGAAAGACACAAACAAAAATAAAACACAGAAGGCTTCTTTGATTGGGTCTTAATTTCGCGCGGTTGCTATTTTGTCCCAAGGTACACAAAATGCCTCACTCTTACAGAGGGCACACAGGGGTTGGGAGAGGACCATGGTTTTGTGAGAGAGTGCCCTTAGGAGGTTGTGAATCCCACCCCCCAACCAAGGGAGAGGGATGGAAGGTGGGTCCTCTTTCACACCCACTCTAGCAAGCATCAGGGTCTTCAAGAGGACTGCTCCCTAGAGCTTCATGTGTGCCCCTTCTCCAATGGGGGACCGAGAGATGCTGTGACGTGGTGCCAGGTGCACGTGGCAGAGCCCACCTGCTCCGCCCCCTTAGAGCCCGGTGTAGGACCCTCCCCCCCCATTGATGCGTCACCACAGCAGCCCTGTTGCCCCAGGAGACGCCACGACCCCCCCCCCTCCCAAGAGTCTCAGGGCAAAGCCAGAGAGTCCTTGGCCCTGACCCTCGTCCCTCCCAGAGCTAGGCTTCCGCCTGCAGGCCTATCCCCTCCCTCAACCCTCCGCCCCCCACCCGGGACAGAGTTCCTGCATATTTCTTTGAGAAAGAAGAGAAAGGAAGGCCTCATGAGTGAGGCAGGAGAGGTCATCCTCAGGAAGGGGGCCGCCTCAGTCTCCCCCCAAGCCGCGTGGAAAGATCTGTTGTCCTTGGGAGGTGGAGATTCTCCCCGGGCCCTGGGGGCCAGCGACCTCAGCAGGGACGCCATCTCCGAGGCCACCGCGGCGGCTGGCGCCAGGGGAAAGGCGCCCAAGAAGGTCATCGCCAAGGGGGTGCGTGGCTCCGTGAAGTGGTTTAATGTGAAGAAAGGATACGGCTTCATCCGCAGACACGATACGGAGGAAGACGTGTTCGTGCACCACACGGCCATCGCCCGGAACAACCCTCACAAGTACCAACGCAGCGTGGGCGACGGCGAGACCGTGGAGTTCGACGTGGTGCAGGGCGAGCGGGGCACCGAGGCCGCTAACGTGACCGGGCCAGCGGGCGCCCCAGTGGAGGGCAGCCGCTTTGCCGCCAACCGCTGCCGCGTCCGCCGCGGCTTCTACATCTGCCACCGCGCGCCTCAGCCTCGCCGTCCTAGGAGCGCCGAGGACGACGTCGATGAAGGCGAGGGAGGCGGCGACGGCTTCACCGTGACCCGGGGTCCCAGGCGCCGCCTGCCCAGCCCGCCCCCAGACCAACGGCTGCGGCGCGTCTCACCCTTCCGCAGGGCCCAGGCGGTGACCCGCCGCCCCCCGATCCTTGCTCCGGACCGCGGCCTGCAGGCCGCCCACCTGCCTGGGCCTGCCCCTGCCGCAAGACCCCAGGGCGCACCGCCGGCGGCGGCGCGGAGGCCCGGCCTCAGCTACCGGCTGAGTCTCCCTAGGGACCGAGGCCACACTCCTGGTCCCAAACCCTCATGCGGCATCTCCGAGGAGCTAGCGGCGAAGGACAAGGAGAGCGGGCGCGTTGCTGGAGGCCTGCAGCAGAGGCCCCTGCCATGCTACAGATCCCGCCGCCCCAACCACGAAGGAGCCGAGGGCAAGATCCGCAGGGGCCCTGCCGAAGCACCCGCTCCTGTTGCCAAGGAGAGCAGCCCCGCAGTCGTGGATGCCCCCTCCACGGCTCAGGCGGAGTAACAGCGTGACTCCCTCCCCAGGGACTCCCTGACCTGGGCTACAGGTGATGTCCCCTTGAGGAGATGGTACCCCTTGGCGCTACGCAGTCGGAACATCCATTATTGAGTGTTGGATTTGTGCCTTGAGAACAGTACATAACCCCTGCCCCAAGGTTTGGGGGTAATCTATATATGCCTGAATATATAGATGTTCTACATATACAACATCTATATATTTCTATACTCCCTATTGCCATCTGCTTTCGGTAGCACATCAGACACGTGCACATGCCTCTGAATCTATTCTTTTTCAACATCTGACCAGAACCACAGCTATTCTGCATCCCCGGCTGAATTAGTTGAAGTATTTTAAACATAATATTATTTTTAATGCAAAAATGAAGATGATCTTACATTGCTGTGTGGCGTTACTCACCTGAGTGGTCATTTTCTCATTAAATCGTTTCGTCATGATTTCTTCTGTTATCACTGTTGTCTGATTTTTTTAAAGGCCGCCAGCACATAGTTGTACTGAGACAGCCGATTCAGTCCTTCCCCACCCCCCACCCCCCCCAGCACCGGGGTTAGCAAACATCATACCTGTTGTTCTTTTCACAAGTCGCAAATTTAAGACTAATTCTGGGCTTATGGATTGAACTTCTCAGAATAGTCTAAAGGGTTAGAAGACACGGAGGGGGAAGAAGTGTTCCCATCATTTTTCTTTTTCATCCTCTTCCCGAGTGTTTCCATTTGAGCGAAATGTCTGGAGGGAGGGCCCACCTACACACGCACGCTTACTGCTTAGGTACTCGATGAGGTAAAACACACATACACACACACACACACACACACACACCCTGAGCAAAACACAACGATGAGCCCAAGAAAGTTTGTCTCTCTCGTAACAGAATGTGCCTCCTCTGTATTTCTTTTTTCTTTCAATAGATTCGGTCTAATACCATTTAAGTATTTAAAAGAAAATGGATGTGAGGGGCTAGGGGATGGAGGAAATGTGGCGATGTGGTTCAAAAGATACAAACTTTCAGTTATAAGATGAATCAGTTCCAGGGACCTAATGCACAAGCATGGTGACTGTAGCTAACACTGTTTTGTATACTTGAAAGTTGCTATGAGAGTCCAGCTTTAATGTCCTCAGCCTGACAATAAATAAAATGGTAATTATGTGAGGCTTCTGTTCAAGATGGCGGAGTAGGTAAATGCTGCGACTGACTCCTCTCACAACCACATCAAAACTGCAACTAAACTACAGAATAGCCATCATTGAGAGCCACCTGAAGTCTAGCTGAACAGAAGTCCTACAACTGGAAACATGCAGAAGAGGCTACCTCAAGACAGAATATTGTATGTCACCTATAATTCAAAAAAAATAGTTTTAAAAGATTTTTAAATGTACTTGCCATGATAATTTTAAAATGAACAGATATGTATTTCTCCTGCAAAAAAGTTTTTTTTGTTTTTTTTTTTTTGTTTTTTTTTTTTGTTTTTTTTTGTTTTTTTTTTTGTTTTTTTTTTTTTTTGTTTTTTTTTTTTTGCATAAAAGCAAACTATTTTCACCATAAGGTTTGAGTGATTCCTTTGGTTTCCAGAAACTAAAATATTAAACATGTTTATCCACCTTCCCACCCCCCCATGGTAATTTTGTGAGATGTAGGATGTGATAATTATCACTGTCTTGGTAAACATTTCACAATAAATACATGCAGCAAACCACTACATCATGCATCTAAAATTTACACAACATTATATGTCGACTATAACTCAATAAAGGTGGGGAAAAGGAAGAAAAAGGAAAAAAAACCATAAAAATTGGCATGGAAGTAGATCTAATTGTTCTGCATGCCTCTGGATCTGAAGAGAAACATTAGGTCCATAGATTCCATCTGTCTTCCTGGTTGAGTCCATCCAGGGGGTTGTAGAGGATTCCTGGAAGGCTGAGCAGGTGCGGTTCTGCTAACATCTGACCCTGTCCCATCAAACAGAGAAGCTCTAACCTTCCTGTCCTGGTTTTCACTGAACATATAGTAGGGTTGGTGGATAGGCGGCAGGGGTTGGATTTGGGGGAGAAGTGGGCAATTAATAAGTGTGAAGCAAATGGGGGTCCTTAAACCTCATTTTGCGAATTAAGGAAATTGGACTAACACTAGCAAAATCAAAGTACTTTTTTTGTTTTAATGTTGAGGCATATTAAACCACAGTATAGACTAGCATAAGAGATTTGAAGAGTGACCGACTATTCAGTCATTCAGTGTGGCCAAATATCCTCAATCGATTGGAGCAGAAAGGGTAGCGATTACTCATTCTCTCAAAAATATTCGAGGGCTCGCTTGTGCCAGACAGTCTGTCAGGAACTAGGAGCTGTATCATGGTGAAGATGATGGTCTTTTCTCTCAAGGAGTCCACAGTCTTGTGGAGAGTGAGACAAAACTGGCAATGACTACACAAGGGAGTGAGTGCTCTGCTGAAAGAGGAAACACAGGTGACCCAGATGATGGCAGGGTTGGCTCTGGGTTAAAGGAAACACTGCTTAAGTACTTGAATTTAAAATTATATCTTGGAGTTCCAGTCAAAGTGGTGGAGTAGATGGACTCTGTATATACCTCCTCCCATGACCACGTTAAAATTGCAACTAAATTATAGAACAATCGACCAAAAGAACCATCTGGGGACTAGCTGGCCAGAAGTCCTATTGCTAAGGATATGAAGAAGAAGCCACGTTGAAACTGGTAGGAGGGGCAGAGATGCGAAATGTGCTGGCCTCACACCCAGGTGTGGCACTGGGGAATCGGGAGGGATATCTCCGCTACAGAAGTCCTCCCTGAGGAGGGAAGGGTCTTATTCCCTCATCAGGCTCCCCGGGCCAGATCACCAGTTCCGGGAAGAGGAGCCCCCACACCATCTGGCAAGAAAAGCGGCAGGAATTCCATCAGTCCTGGTGAGGCAGAAGGCTGCTGGAAACCCAAGCATCCTCTTAAAGGAGCTGGCACAGTATATCTCACTCCCAGGCACTCACCCCGGGCTCCAGTGGATAGATGGCAGCTTGAGAGGTGCCAGAAACATACAGGGAGAGACCTGCATGAGGGCTGTGTTACTTCAAGGTGAGGGCTGGAGAGACAGCAGCCACTGTCCGTGTGCTGAGCCATCCCCCTACACGACCAAATTGGAATCTGCACTGGCCTGGTGAACTCCACTTGCTCCACCCTGGTGACTCTCTGAGACCTTGACCCACCCAACTTGCATTCGTCCTGAGGCTCTTTTGGCAGCAGGTAGCTGGCGTTGGCCCACACTGCAGTCTTTCTCGGACAGCTCTTGAGGGTCTATGGGCCCCAGGCAGGCAGCAGCTGAACACTCTGTGTCTTGTGCCTTTTGCTGAGTGGCCCTAGGCTCAGCACCGGTGCCAAATCTGAATCTGCATTAACCTGGTGAACACCACTCACCTCACCCTGGTGACTCCCTGGGACCCGGTCTCACCCAACACATGTACTGCCCAAGGATCTTTCAGCAGCAGAGCCTTATGGGCAGGAGGCGTGTGGCAGCAGGCCTTGGCATGCCCTGGGCTGTATGCTGACTGTCCTAGGCCCAGCACTGGTGGCAGCCAGCCTCGGGTCTCACCGTGGCTCCTCCCACATGCTTCCACGTCCAGCATAGGCAGCAATTAGCCACAGATCACTTTGCAGTGCCTACCAGGTAGCCCTGGGGTGGTCATAGGCAACGGCTGACCTTTGCCTGCATGGGAGCCCCTCCCAAGAGGCCCCCCAAACCATATACCTGGCGGTCGGCAGTAGGCCATGCAATTAGCTCCACTAGCGGCACACCTAAAGGGTGATATTGGCAGGCACCAGAGTCCACTCGAGTGAATTCGGCTTCATGGGTCAGCCCCTGTGCAGCAGCTTATATGCTGTGGTCATGGCCATCCTCACAGCCAGACAGCCTGAGGGTCAATCACACCCACTGACGTGTCAATAGCAATCAAGGCTCAACTACAACAGGAGGGCACACACGACCCACATGAGAGACACTCCCGGAGCACCCGGCTCAGGCGGTCAGGGAGACTGGGCCACGCAGGACACCTACTACATAAGGCCACTCTGCCAAGACTGGGAGACCTAGCAGAGCTACCTAGTACATAGAAACAAACACAGAGAGGAAGCCAAAATGAGGAGACAAAAAAACATGTCCCAAATAAAAGGATGAGAGAATACTTCAGAAAAGAAAAAAGGGACTAAACGAAATGGAGGCAAGTAATCTACCAAATACAGAGTTCAAAACACTGGTTAATTTGCGATGACATGGATGGACCTAGCGGTTATTACGCTGAGTGGAATAAGTCAGAAAGAAAAAAGATAAATACCATATGATTTCACTTATATGTGGAATCTAAGGAAAAGAACAAACTAATCAAAAACAGACTCACACGTATAGTGGACAATTTGGTGATGGACAGAGGGGAGGGGGCTTTGGTGGGGCTAGGAGAATGGGGTGAAAGGTTAAAGAAGTACAAATTGGCAGTTGATAGATGGTCACGGGGATGGGGAGCACGGCATAGGGAATGTAATTAGCATTAATATATTGGCTAGGTGGAGAACCAGTGGAGAGAAGGAGCAATTAGGGGGATCATCTTATAAAGTATATAAGTGTCTAAACAATATACTGTATACTTGAAACTATTTTAAATTAAAAAAAAAAAACTAAAAAAAACCTACAAAAACAAAACAAAATAAAACAATACAACAACAACAGCAGCAACAACAACAACAAATCACTGGTTAGAAGGATACTCAAGGAACATAGTAAAAACTTCAGCAAAGAGCTAGTAAACACACACACAAAAAAGATGTAGAAAGGATAAAAAATATAACCAGTCAGAAATGAAGAATTCATTAGAGGGAATCAACAGCAGATTAGATGAAGCATAGAATCGAATCAGTGCTTTGGAAGACAAGGTAGCAGCTAACACCTATCAAAGCTGCCCACCACCCTTCCCTGCTCCCCCCAAAAAAGGTAAAAACTGAGGATAGTTTATGGGACTTCTGGGACAACATCAAGCACAACAACATCTGTATCATAGGAGTATAAGAAGGAGAAGAAAGAAAGCAAGGCATCCAAATTGAGAATGAAGAAGTCAAATTGGGAATGAAGAATTCAAATTGTCACTTTTTGCAAATGATATGATTCTCTATATAGAAAACCCTAAAGACTCTACTAAAAAGTATTAGAAAGAATCAATAAATACAGTAAAGTTTAAAGATGCAAAATCAATGTACAGAAATCCATAGTATTACTATACATTAACAATGAATTTTCAGAAGAAGAAATGAAAAAAAAAAAATCCCGTGGCAATTGCAACAAAATGAATAAGATACCTAGGAATAAACGTAATGAAGCATGAGAAGCGAGCTATACATTGAAAACTCTAAGACATTATTAAAAGAAATTGAAGAAAATACAAAGAAACAAAAAGATTTTCAATGTTTATGGGTTGGAAGGGATCAACATAGCTGAAATGGCCTTATTACCCAAAGCAATATACAGATTGAATGCAATCCCCATCAAAATCCCAGTGGCCAATTTTAAAAGAAAAAGAAACAAAGAATCATCAGATTTGTATGGAAGCACCAAAATATCCTGAAATAGCCAAAGCAATCCTGAAGAAAAAAGACATGGTCAGAGATATCACTCAGCCTGACTTCAAATTATACTATAAAGCAACAATAATCAAAGCAGCATGTACTGGCAGAAAACAGACACACAGACCAATGGAACAAAATTGAGAGCTCAGAAATAAACCACCATAAATATGGGCAAATAATTTTCAGCTGAGGAGCTAAAAACATAGAAAAGAAAGTCTCTTCAGTAAATGGTGCTGGGAAAATTGGAAAGCCATATGCTAAAGAATGAAAACTAGACTGCTATCTGTCCTCATACAACAAAATTAACTCGAAACGGATCAAAAACCCAAATAAAGATGGAAACAATAAATTGCATAGAAGAAAACATAGGTACTAAACTCACAGACCTTGGTTTTACAGCGGATTTTACGAATTTGTCCTGAAAGGCAAGGAAAATAAACGGAAAAATAAATGACCCTATATCAAACTAAAAAGCTTCTGCACAGCAAAAGAAACCATCGACGAGACTAAGGGCAAACAACTGAATGGGAGAAGAATTTTGCAAACAAGGCCTCCGATAAGAACCTAATATCCACAATATACAAAGAACTCATACAACTCAGCAACGACAACAGCAACGACAACAACAACAACAACAAACAATCTAATTAAAAACTGGGCAGGGGACCTGAACAGACACTTAACCAAGAAGACATACAAATGGCCAACAGACATCTGAAAAGACGCTCAGCTTCACTAGCTATTAGGGAAATGCAAATCAAAACACAATGAGATCCCACCGCACACCTGTTAGAACATGATCATCAACAGGACGAGCAATAACAAGTGTTGGAGAGTTTTGTAGGGGAAAAGAACCCTCACACGCTGCTGGTGAGAATGTAAATGGGTACTGCTGCTATGGAAAACGGTATGGAGGTTTCTCAAAAAGTTAAGAATAGAATTACCATATGACCCATCGATCCTTCTTTGGGGAACCCAAAAGGTTTGAAAAACATTTATCTGTAAAGATATATGTGCCCTGATGTTCACTGCAGCATTACCCACCGTGGACAAGACATGGAAACACCCCAAGTGCCCTTTGGTAGATGATTGGACAAAGAAAATGTGGTACATATGTACAATGGAATATTACTCAGCCATAAAAAAGATGAAATACTGCCATTTGCGACAACTTTGATGGATCTTGAGATTATCATGCTAAGCAAAATAAGTCAGACAGAAAAAGCTGAGAACCATATGATTTCATCATGTGGGATAAAAAAAAAGTGAAAACAACAAACGAACAAGGCAAACAAACAGAGACTCATGGACACGGACAACAGTTTAGTGTGTTACCAGAGGGAAGTGGGGAGGGAGGAGGTAGATAAGCATAAAGGAGGTCAAATATATGGTGATGGAAGGACATTTAACACTGGGTGGTGAACACAGAATGCAATATACACCTAATGTATTATTGAATTTTACTACATTTTATTAACCAGTGGCACCTTAATGAATTTCATTAAAACAAAACAAAACAAAACAAAACAAAACAAGAACAAAACCAGAAAGCAAGGGATTGAGAAATAATGGATGAAAACCTTCCGAACCTGGTGAAGGAAGTAGACATACAAGTCCAGGAAGGACAGCAGGTCTCAAACAAATGGACCCAAAGAGGCTCACAGCAAGACACATAATATGCCAATTGTTAGTGACAAAGGAAGAATCTTTTTATGCTCTTTTTAATGAACTGATTTATTTATTTTTAACATATATTTTATTTTTTGATTACGATTGGCATACAATATTATATTATTTTCAGGTGTGCTGTTAGTGGTTAGACATTTATATAACTTCCAAAGCAATCACCTCGATAAATCTAATACCCATCTGACATCAAACATAGTTATTACAATATTATTGACTATAATACTTATGTTACACTTCATATCCCCATGACTATTCTGCAACTACCAATTTGTAATTAATCCCTTCTCCTTTTTCACCCACCCCTCAAAGGCCCTCCCATTTGGCAACCATCGAAATTTTCTCTGTACCTATGAGTTTATTTCTGTTTTATTCGCGCTTGTTTATTTTGTTGTTTAGATTCCACATGTAAGTGAAACCATATTGCATTTTTCTTACTCTGGCTGACTTTCTCCACTTAGCACAATATCCTCTAGACCCACCCGTGTTGCTGCTGATGGCAAGATTTTATTCCTTTTTTTGATGGTTGAGTTATATTCCATTGTATATATGTAGCACCCCTTCTTTATTCAATCCTCCATTGATGGACACCAGTTTGCCATCATATCTTGGCTTTTGTAAATAACGCAGCAATGAACACATGGGTTTATGTGTCCCTTCGAAGTAGGGTTTTGAATTTCTTTGGATAAATACCCAGAAGTGGAATTACTGGGTCCTCTTCTGTCTCTTGTTATTTATTGGCCTTTGTTTAAAGTCAACTTTGTCGAATGTAAGCATTGCTACCCCAGCTTTTTGTTGGTTTATTTCCATTTCCATGAAATATTTTTTTCCCATCCCTTTACAGTTAGTCTATGTCTTTTTTTTGAATGAGTCTCTTGTAGGTAGCATATGTAAGGGTCTTGTTTTTCATTATCCGCCTCAGCCACCCTATGTATTTTTGATTGGAGCATTAAATGCTTTTACAGTTTAATTTGTAACTGTTGATAAGATATGCAGTTAACTGCACATTCATCATCATTCATCATTTTTTTTATCTTTTTTTTTTCTGCTTTTTTTTTTTAAAGTCTATCTAACGTTTCCTGTTATACTGGTTTGGTATTGATGAACTCCTTTTGCCATTTCTTGTCTGGGAAGCTCTTCATCTGTCCTTGGATTCTAAATGATAGATAGCTTCACTAGGTGGAGTAATCTTGGTTGTGGGTCCTTGCTTTTCATCACTGAATATCTCATGCCATTCCCTTCTGGCCTGCAAAATATCTGTTGAGAAATCAGCATGGGGTGTGAACACACTGTCAACTCCTGTGGGTGGCTGGGCATTGCATTACTCTCTGGCTCCAGCACTTCATACAGTGTCCAGCACATGGTACATGTTTAATTAGTCTGTTGAGTAAAGGAACCTTAAAAAGCCAATATACATCACACTGTAAAAACTAAGACTAACTGAGAGTGAAGTTAATCTGAATCATGGAATTTGAGGGAACTAACTGTCATTTGATGTTAGCACACGAAACAGCATGGATTATCTGTTACTGTAGCGTGGGCCTGCCTTCATGGTTAAGGACTCTTTAGCACATTAAGTACGTGCAAATGGGTGAAGATTTGGTAGAGGTGAAAATTGGAGGCCACTATATATATATATATATATTGTTTTCTCTTACCTGGGTTACCTGTTTCCTTGCAACTCAGTCTTAAGAGTTCATCTGCTCAACAAACCTTTTGCGCATACATTCTGCAAGTCCATTTATGTTGGCATTCATTTGAAGAAGCTTCGCTGGACATGTGAGGCCAATGTTGAGAGGCTGTACAGGATAGGAGGTTAAGAACATGGTCAAACAGACCACACAGCTTGATTCTGAGTCCCAGGCCTACAGTTTGCTAGGTGTATGACCGTGACCAAGTCATTTAACCTCCCTGTGTCTCAGTTTCCTCATCTATACAAGGGGAATGATAACGATGATGATAGCGCCTACCTCCTGGGTCGCTATGATGATTAATCCAGTTAATGCATGTGAAATACTTGGCACAGTGCCTGGCTCGAAGTAAGTCCCATGTAAGTAGGTTTTATTCATTTTTGTTGCTGTTGTTATGTACAGTTGCTATAGTTGTGACATCTGTTGCGGGGAGCCCCAGAACAATCATCCCGGGAGGGAAAGGTGCACAGAGCGGTCCTCATGGTAGGGCGTGCCCTTTTCCCGCGGGGGCGGGGCCAGATGGGGTGTGGCTCAGCGCGGCGTCCTAGGTGACGTCAGAACAGGCGTCAGCCGTACCCATGAGCACTCTGGGCTGAGCGAATGCCAGACTAAGCTGCACGTTGTGAGCGAGCGTGTCCGTTGCGCCCTTGAGGTACATACAGGCCATGGGAGCACTAAGCAGTCGCGTGCTGTGGCTCTGGGGGAGGCGTGCTGTTGGGATTGAGGAGGAGGAGGAGGAGGAGGAGGAGGAGGAGAGGAGGAGGAGGAGGAGGTGGAGGCAGCCATGGCAGCGGTCGATGAGGTGGAGGAGGAGAGCGAAGAGGCCGGACCCACCACTAGTCAGGGCGGCCTCAAAGCGGAAGACAGGCTCAGGGGAGCCTCACGGAAAAGAGCCCCACCGGAAGCGCGCCAAAGACAGTTCAGGGTCCGTTTACGAGGCACTCTTCACGAGGGGGAAGGCAGCGATGTGCAGATCTGTGCACTGGGGGGGCGTGGAACTTACACAGGGTCTACTTGTGCCGGTCAGGTTACTTCGCTAGCATGTTCAGTGGTGCTTGGAGGGAAACAACTATGAATACTATAGAGTTGCAGATGCCTGACGAGAACATTGATCGTGAGGCACTGCATGAGGCTTTAGGCTCCCTGTACCAAGACTCCGTGTTCATCCCACCCAGCCGAGTCATCTGCATCCTGGCCGCAGCCAGCATGCTGCAGCTGGACGAGCTGATTCAGCAGTGTGGGGCGGTCATGAAGGAGACTGTCAGCGCCCAGTGTGTGCAGCTACTACTCTGCTGAGAGCTATGGCCTCCCAAACATCAGAACCATGTGCTTCCAGTGGCTGCTGGACAACCTGATGACCCAGCGTAGTGAGCACCTATTGCGAGAAGTCAGCCTGGATCTCATGAAAAAGCTCATCGCCTCTCAGAGCTCTTGGTGATGGAGGTGGAGATGGACGTGTACACCGAGCTGAAAAAGTGGTTGTTTCTACAGTTGCAGCCGACATGGAGCGGCCCTCAAGAGCCTTATTGTCCGATGCCAACTTGTGGTTTGCCAGGTCCAAGAGGGAGTCAGAGGACACCCCTTTCCTGGAGACCCAGCAGGGCAGAGCCTTCGTGCCAGTGTTCCAGCAGCTGCGGCTGGCCTACATAATCTGTGACCTGCGGTCAGCACGCACCATTGACAGGGATGCGCTGATCCCTGCCGCGTGGCTGGCCCCAGTGTACAAAGAGCAGTGGCTTGCCCTCCTACGGGCTGAGCAAAACAGGGAGCTCGGGCCCGTTGACCTCAACGTGGCCGACCTCCAGGAGAGCAGCATGCGGTGCGGGGGCCAGCTCCGCAGGGATGAGAAGTGCACCTGGCGGTGGGCCGGCTTCAACTTCGGCTGGGATCTGGTTGTGCGCTACACCAACCGGCGCATCATTTTCCGGCGCAGCGTGTTGAACAAGCCCTGCGGCCTCGGGGTCAGCTTACTCTGGCAGAGAAAGATCGCGTTCCGCCTGCGCCTGGCTTCCTTGGACCGGGCTGGAAGAGCCGTTTTCAGAAAGGACACAGAATACCAGGTGCTTGCCCTGAGAAAGGATCAAGAGCTAGAGGTAATGAACCTGGAGAACCAAGATATGGTCTTCCCAATATACGTGGCCTGTAACTTTCTGTACCTCCCCAGAGAAGGGCGCTGCCCAGAGTGAGGACCCGAGCAAAAGCTCGGTGGCTGAGCAGCTCTTCTTCCCTGGGCACAGGGATGGCGAACTTTCTGGAGATGCCAGCTCCCTCTGTGGGGTCAGCTGGCCTTGCCCATCTCTGGTGACCAACTCTGTCAGAGGCCTTGTTGAACTGTACCTCATAACAGTTGAGACCGTTTGCCGGTGCATATGAAGAAGACACTAAAATTTTAAAGCCCCCGAGCACCTCCAGAACTCATTCATGCTGTTAATGTGGCAACCTGTCCTCCTGGTTTACCGTACATGGACCCCTGCATTATTTCTTAGAAGACAAAGACCAGTTGACTACAGAGAAACTGAGCTTACCTACTCTACTATTCTTAGTGAAACTCTTTTCCTTTAGCTTGATTAAATGAATGTTAAATGAATACTTTGACTTCTCTTTCACTTGATGTGTTTACAGCTGCCCTACTCCACTCATAAACCCCTCCCCCAACACACACACCCTGGTTCCATTCTGATTGCTCCCCCCTCCCCATTTCCTGCCACTGAGTGTAGTACTTGGTTTTCATGGTCTCTCACTATGTGAACACACCCTGACTACACTGATGATCTCTTGTTGGTTGTTCTTCAACCTAAAAGCACCTTGATGTTAGTTAGACTTTACTCTACATTTCCTAGCATTTTTAACCCCAGAAAGACATTTCAAACTTTATAACACCCTATGTTGGGGGTGGAGTGGAAGGAAGCAGTTAGATTCTATGAGGATATTCCTTTACTAAATATAGCTGTTTGTGGCATACGGCCATACGTTATTTATGCATCAGAAATACCCTTTGAGCAAGTCGACGGCCTTTGCTCTTCAGAAATATTTAATGTTCGAATTGTACTTGGCACGACTGTCTTGCTTAAGAGCAGGTCTTGTAGCATCTGGAATGGAATGCCTTTGATTTATAATGGGGATTACTCGGCATCTGGAAATGGGGCAAAAGATGGGATGCCCAAACAAGTAATCAAAAGAATGAGGTAGAAAGTGTTTTTGTCACAAAGAAAAAAAAGGAGGAAGGGAGGGAAGGAAGGAAGGAAGGAAGGAAGGAAGGGAGGGAGGGAGGGAGGGAGGGAGGGAGGGAGGGAGGGAAGGAGGGAGGGAGGGAAAAAAGTCACAAATTATGATTTGAATATGTTGGTTTCTGATTACTGCTAATTTGAAAACTGCCGCCATCCCATTCCCCCCAAAGGCCTACTTGTTTGCATTCATTGAGTGATTGTTGTGGTTAAAGAAGGTCAACACTTTGAACACTCTGTTTAAGAACCCATACAAATAAATATATATTTTAAGAGTATAAAAATAATAAAAGGTGGACACAAATTTAACAGTTAAACAGATATAATGGTTTACTTAGTCAAAACCAGAATTTTTCTTACTGGTGTATATTTCTCTTCCCAATTGGATTTTATCCTTTGTCATTCGGTGAACAAATTACTTTTGACTATTGACTTATTTATTTATTTACTCTTTAAGGAGATGTGAAAGGCTTCATAAACCCAAACCCACAAACTAGTGTTAGAGTAATAATTACATAACAGTTATAGGGAATGCCTCAAGCAGCCAGCTGCTGTTGCACCCTTTGATGTTCGTCCTTAATTTTGCATTTTCCCTCCTTGTTTGTTTGTCTGTCTTTTTTAATAACTAAAGTTGAAGAAAGAGTAAATCATTATCCAGTAGAAGTAAAATTAGTGTTTTTTTTTTCCTGTAACGATTTCACTTTTTTATATAAACTTTCTAAGCAATTTCAGATTACTTTTTTTCTTGAGCTGAATGTTAGGATGCCATTTCATCGAAAACAGGTATACTCACAGGAAATTCAGAGACCACTTAGCTAGATGTGCACCTTGGCTGAAAGATCTGCTTTTTTTTTTCATACCCAACTAGCTTTAAATCTTTAAAATGCTCTTTGACGTTTACAATGTACAGATTTGGGTGTTTGATAATGCACAAATAGCAACAGAAACACACTCGTTTACGCATTCAAACTCTCACAAACCCTGGCTGTTGCCATTTGCCAACTTGTTCTTTCACTTTACTTGGTTTATTTTTTTCCTTTTGTTTCGACTGCTGAGGCTGAGGAGCAAAGCTTCCCACAGTAACACTCACTTTGTTTTACAGCCTCACAGTAAAGGAATGGGGAGACGGGGATGCAGAACAAGATATATAGTCATGGTAATGCTACAAGAAACAATAAAACTAAGTGATGGCAAACTAAATGGCATACCAAAGGAGGGGTACCTTTATGGGATGCCATGCAGTCTTTGACAATGATGAGGATTTATCCCTGTGTCTGTCTTTCCCTCCTCATATATCTGTCACAGTCTCTGGCATCTCTGTCTCAGTCTATCTTTGTCGCTCAGTCTCTGTCTTACTGTTTCTTTCTGTTTCTATCTCTGCTGATCTGTGTCTGTCTGACTGTCTGTCTGGGTCTCTATCTTTCTATCTCTGTCTCTCTGTTGCTTCTGTCTATGCTTGTCTTTATCTGTATCTCTCTGTGGCTCTGTCCCTCTTCCCCTTTCTCTTTCTGTCTGTCTCTGTCTTTCTCTTTCTGTCTCGGTCTGTACCTGTCTTAGTCTGTCTCTGACACACACACACACACACACACACACACACACACCACACACACACACACTTTTATGTCACTGCCTCTCTCTTTCTGTTTGTCTTTCTCTGTCTCTGTGTCTACCCCTCCCCCTAGTCTGTCTGTCTCTGTCTTTCTACCTGTGTCTATCGGCCTTTGCCTGTCTCCCTGTCTCTGTCGGTGATTGCCCTTGCCTGTCCTAGTTTGTACGTGTCCCTGTCTCTCCATCTCTCCGACACTGTCTCTGTCTCACTGTCTCTGTCTGTCTCTCTCCTCTTATACATAGATTTATATGCCTACACACACATATATGTGTGTGTATGTATATATATTATATTACGTTCAATATATATGTATATGTATATGTGTGTGTATGTGTGTGTGTATGTATGTAAAATCTGTCTTCTCTTTCTGTGTATCCCAGTCTTCCTCTCTGGTGTGTGTGTGTGTGTGTGTGTGTGTGTGTGTGTGTGTGTGTGTGTGTCAAGGGAGGTTGCATCTGGCTGTGTCCATCTTTTGTCCTTTCTCTGTCTGTCCAACCAGCTGTCTCTGTTGGTCTGTCAGGCTGTTTTGTCTCCTGCTGTTTCTTCCTCTGGCTCCATTAAATCTTTTGTTATTCTGTCTCTATCTCTGCCTGTCTTAAGGAAGCAGGACTGAAATGTGATTAAAATTTAGTATACAAACCACTTCTGTTATGTTCCCTTTCATTCTTGACCCTGAGCCAGATTCAGTAATCTGTAAGAAAATAGAAGTTAACTGCCTTAGGGTTCACGTTCAAAGATATGAGACCTAAATAAACAAAGGCCTGTGAAGGAGAAAACGGTGTCCCAAGGATGCATGTGGGCTGGACACAGACAGCAGGCAAGTGTACAGTATGTCCCTGTGGAAAGGGTCTATATACAAACAACACAAAGGTGACATTAGAATTTTGATGAAATGTCACTCAATGTTCTAGAAAAAGAAAAGCATCTTTTTTAAGAGGAAAAGAAAAAGACAGGGGAGGGTCTATCTAGATGGTTTCCAGGAAGGTGCTCACCAAGTCTCAACCACAGAATTTGGAAATAAATATGCCTCACGAGAATTAAATAGTAAGACGTACCTATTCTATAAGTGCATAACCAAAACTATGAGATTAAACTTGAAATTTTAAGTTGGGATCTTTGAAATATAACACATTGGAAGAAAACCCAAAGTTTCAGTGTCATCACCTGTTCAACTAGGGACATGACTCCTACGACATTTGTGTTCTATGAGCCCACATGAGTCCACCCCTTTCTTGTCCACTCAGTTACCTGGGTCTCATGTCTTTCCCTTTATTCAGGGTAAATCACTTGAAAGCGGTGTATAGCCTGCCCCATATCCCAATGTTTATTTGCTTGACTGCAGTCACCATCTAAATGTCGTAGACTCTGAAATTCATAGCCCATGCCCAGTCCTCTCTTTTTACTCCAGACCTATGTCCAACAGTCTGCTCCACAACCTGGAAATCTCAAAAGTGCCACGATATACAGAGGAAAAAGTAGATCTTATGGTCCAGGTAACAGATTTTAATATAAGTGTAGCTTCTTTCCTCATTTGAATAAATGAATAGAAAGACATTGATGGTGGTAAAGGGATAAAAACCGAGATTTTTGCAGAAAGCTATACTTCCTCAAGTGTTTGTGTTTCAAAAATTAAATGTTGCCTGCATAGGTTTTCTGATCATCTAATGTCTTATAGGATATAGAAATATATCGGGGTTGGAGGAATATTTGTCTGCTCATGTTGCTCTGACGATAAGCAGCATTTTTCCCCCTAGTATGCAAGAGAACTGAAATTTACCTCTAATTTAGAAAAGAAATAGCTAATTGGTATAGGAACGGTCTTTAGGAATGATTTGATCTAATGGTGCAGGTGAAAGTTTGGTTTCGACTGTGAACACGTTTTCCACATCAATTGCTGTGAATATATTCCCAGCTTAGACACCAAAGGATGAATTTTCTTCATATTGTTGCAAAATTCAACTATCAAATTTGGCTTAAGGCCTAGGAGCAGAGTTAAATGACACAGTGGAAAGGGTGAAAACAATTTGGACAAATTCATGCTAAGATTTGAAAACTTGAAAGGTCCTTAATTCTCTGAGAAGTATTCATCACATAAGCACAATGCATTACATTGGCAATACGTGTTAATTATTAAAAAAATAAAAGAAGGCAATGGTAAAAATAAGAGGCTAAAAGCAGCTGTTGTTTTTGATTAGCATGTTAAAGTATGTGGAATTTTATGAAGAACTGTGGCTGTAAGTGAATTAAAATTTTCCAAGCAGTCATGAAGAACATGTTTTGGGTGAAGACAAGTGATCGAGTTGGGTCCACCAGCAGGAGAGGAGACTTCTGCTAGAGCTGCATTCTTCAATATGGTATCCACTAGTCATATGTGATTACTTAAACTGATTAAAAATAAATAAAATTGAAAATACAGTCTCTCAGTCTTATTAGCTACATTTGAAGTGCTCAAGAGCTGCATGTGAATAGCAGCTACTGTACTGCGTACAGCAGAAACATAGAGCATTTTTATCAGTGCAGAGAGTTCTGTTAGATAGTGCTGTTTGTTAAATAGGGCTGTTCTATAATCAGTTGCCTCGAGTGAATTTTACTTTTCCTTCTACTTCTGAATATATAGGTTGTCTGGGTAACTCTTAAGTGGGCTGGTGATGTTTGTCAGGGTGGAAAGGAGTTAGAAAAATAGAAATACGCAGTGGCCACATTTAGATTTATAGGGTCTCGTTGGTCTCATTGTGCTTGTTGAGACATTATGGAGACTAGGGACTGGGCTTGGGAAAGTTTGGCAACGATACGAAGGGATGGTTCATTCTGAAACCCTGTGCTCTGGAACTTGAGGAATTCGGGTTTTGCCTTCTGTAGCCCACAAGGCATCACTTGGTTGTCAGATCCTCATCTCAAATTCATTGTCTAAAACACAACTTTGCTTTTCTTCTCCCATTCCACTAGCATGGAAATCCATTTTCAATCCATTTTCTCCTTGGTTTTCACTCTTTTTATTGTTAATATCGCCACCATTATGTCGGCCCTCTTCTCAGTCTCAAGGCCTTGGAATTGTTCATTGAAAGCATACAAAATAAATGTCATTGTAAACTGAAAATTACTTTATAAATATCAGCATATGGAGTTATTGTAGTAATCATATCTGATTCTTCAGTTTGATTTGTCATTAAGTTTAACGTGATACAGTATGTCAATGCCTTCTAGCTAAAGACCACCAGGAACACATTTGTACTTGAACAAGTTGGATTTATCATTCGTTGCCATGAGGGAACATGCACACAATAGGGAAAGATGGGCCGTATAAGAAAGAGGGTGATAGAAAAGGCATACTAAAGGATTTGGGCTTGTGTTATGTGATTTGGGTGAGGGATTAAGGAAGCAGAGTTTTGATCTGGATTGGATGCTGTTAGGTACAGAGAGCATGCCTGTGACTGAGTGTACCTTAATAACCCTCTTGTATAGAGAGAACAGATTAGACAGAGGTTAAAGCTGTAACTGCTAAAAACAAAGAATCAAAGAAAGAAAAAACAAAACTAGCAGTCACTCATATTAGCTAGGGAAGGGGTGTATGGTGGCTTGTACAGTGGTCTTGCTTTTTTTCTGTGTTTAGAAAAAAATTTTTTGACGTGCCTTTTTTTTTGTCTCACTTAATCGTGGCCTCAGAATGACCTCATCTAAAGTTGGCATCATGTGAGATTTTTTAAATGTCCAATAGGAGAATGAAAAGTCTTAGCCTGGATGTCAGAAGATTTTTTTTTTCCTTTTTTAGTACCCCTAATGGCCAAGGACAGACAACATTGGGCCATAAGACATTAATCCATGTTATCTAGATTTTCCACCATTGCTCTGATTTTGCTGATCAATAGTTTGTTTAGTTAAAATGGAATAGTGCAAATGCCTCTATGATGAAATCTGGACAATTTAGGTAAAGGTGGACTAATCCCTTAAAAAATAGTAAAATGTCCCTAGGATTAAATAGATAACATGAATATTCTTACAACTATTAAATAAATTGAATTTGTAGTAAAAAAAAAAAATTCCCCAAAGGAAATTTCCAGGTACTTGTGATTTCATTGGAAAATCATTCCAAACAGTTAAAGCACAAATAATACACACTGTACACATATTTTTGCACAAAATTTAAGAGGAAGGAATACTTCAAAATTCTATGACATGTTATGAGGCTGAGATGACCCTGATACTAAAACCAGATAAAGACATTACCAAAATGTTATCTATAGTCCAATACACCTAAAAGACATAGATAAAAAATTGTGAAGAAAATATTAGCAGACCATGTCTAGCAACACATTAAGAAGAATAACACACTATGACCAAGAGAAATAGATCATGGGAATGCAAGGCTGATTCAACATTTGGAAATTAAACAATGTAATCCAGCATATTGACAGATTAAAAAGAAAAACTACATGGCCATCACAATGGATGCAAAGAAAGCATCCTGACAAAATCTAGCATTCACTCGTGATTAAAACTCTTCTAAATGCAGGCATAGACTGATACTGTCTCAAAGAAGTAAAACATATTTACAAAACAAAAACAAAAACAGAAAAACAAAAACGACCTAGAGCCAAATTATATTTAATGTTGAATTACTGAATGCATTTCCCCTGAGATCAGGTATGTCAGGTAATGAAGTTCTATCCCAACGTCACACTGAAAGTCAGCTGACGAAATAAGGCAAGAAAAAGAAATGAACATACATGCAGTTTGGAAAGGAAAAAGTAAAATAATCCTTACTCACAGTTAACGTATATGTCTACATAGAAAAATCCAAAGAATTTACAAAGAAAAAAACCAACAACCCTTCTAAACCAATCAGGGAGTTTAACAAGGTGGCTGACTACAAGGCCAGCACACAAAAATCAAACTTATTTTTACGCATTAGAAATGTTCAATCGTATGCAAAACAGTGAACTTCTACATAAGCCTGGCTCCTTATGTAAAAATTAACTCAAAGTGGATCAGAAGTTTAAATGTAAACTGTAAAATTATGAAATTTTGAAAACAAAGCATAAGGGAATATCATTATAAATTAGGGCTTGGAAAGGACTTATTTCATATGATCCATAAATAAGATAATGGATAAATTGGACTTCAAGTTTAAAAACTTTTGTTCTTCTAAAGACACTATTAAAGAAGGAAAGAATAAGCTACAACCTAGAAGAAAATGTGTGCAAATCAAACATCTGAAATGATATTTGTATTCATAATATATAAAGAACTCTCAGTACAAATTGGTAGTTACCAAATAGTCATGGAGATGTGAAGAATAGCATAAGGAATATAGTCAATGATATTGTAATAACCACGTGTCAGATGGGTACAAGAGCTATTGGGGTGATCACTTTGTAAGTTATATAAATGTCTAATCACTACGTTGTACGCCTGAAGCTAAGATAATATTGTATGCCAACTGCATTTGAAAAAATATTAAAAAGTAAATCTCAAAAAAAGACAAATGAAAGAGACACAGAAAAAAAAACCTCTCAAAACTCAATAATAAGTGAATAAACAACCTAGCTGTAAGGTGAGCAACAGACATTGAGACTTCGAGCAAAATGACATAAGGATGGCACACAAGCATATGAACAGCATTCAACATCATTAGCTATTTGGAAAATGCATACAAATCTAATGTGAGGTACTGACACACACCTATTAGGATGACTCAAACTATACACACATGCACGCACACACACCTTGCCAAGTGCTGGGGATGATGCGGAGTTACTGGAACTCTCAGACATTGCTGATGCAAATGCTAAAAGTTGGAGCCACCTTGAAACATGCTTTGGCAATTTCTTCCAAATTTATTTGGTTTTGTTATTTATTTAAAAATATATATATCTTTTTTCAATTACATTTGGTATACGATATTATATTAGTTTCACATGTAAAACATAGTGATTAGACATCCATTTAATTTACAAAGTGATTACGCCAGCAGATCTAGTACCCATCTGACACAATACATACCTATCACAATATTATTGACTACATTGCTTATGCTATACTTGACATCCTCTTGACTATTTGGTAACTACCAATTTGTACTTATTAATCCCTTCCTCTTTCTCACCCATCCCCAAACACCTTCCTATCTGGCAAACAACAAACTGTTCTCTGTATCTATGAGTTTGTTCCTGTTTTGTTTGTTTATTTTGTTCTTTAATTTCCACATGTAGGTGAAATCATGTGACATTTCCCTTTCTTTATCTGACTTATTTCACACAGCCTAACATCCTAGAGGACCATTACGGTTGTCGCAGATGGCAAGATTTCTTTTTTCTTTCTTTCTTTTTTATGGCTGAGTAATATTCCATCGTATATATGTACCATTTCTTTATCCATTCATTTATTGATGGGCATTTAGATTGCTTCCCTATCTTGGCTATTGGATATAATGCTGCAATGGACATAAGAATGCACATGTCTTTTGAATTAGTGTTTTGGATATATCTTGTTTGAGACTCTCAGCGCTTCCAGGCTTGGATGTCTATTTCATTTGTCAACTTAGAGAAGTTTTCTTGCATTACTTCCTCAAATCGGTTTTCAATTCCTTGCTCTCTCTCTCTTCTCCTTCTGGTACCCCTATGAGGCGAATGTTGGTATGTATGATGTTGTCTCAGAGGCCCCTTAAACTATCCTCAATTTTTTAATTTGTCGTCATTGCTGTTGCTGTTCTGATTGGGTGTTGTCCGCTACCTTATCTTCTAAAGCACTGATTCAATCCTCTGCTTCGTCTAATCTACTGTTGATTTCCTCTAATGTATTCTTAATTTCGGTTATTGTATTCTTCACGTCTGACTGGTTATTTTTTTTTGTTTTCTATCTCTTTGTTAAAGTTCTCACTGAGTTCATCTCCTCTTCCCCTGAGTTAATTGAGCATCCTTATAACCAGTGTTTTGAACTGTGCTTCTGGTAGATAGCTTGTCTCTATTTTGTTTAGTTCTTTTTCTAGAGTTTTGTTTGTTGTTTCACTTGGGACATGTTTCTTTGTCTCCCCATTTTGGCCTCCTTCCTGTGTTTGTTTCTATGTATTAGGTAGGGCTACTATGACTCTCAGCCTTATATAGTAGGTATCCTGTGGAGTCCAGTTCCCCAGTCTCCCTGGTCACCTGGGCTGAGTGGTCCAGGTGTGTCCTTTGTATAGGTTGTGTGCACCCTCCTGTTGTAGTTGTGCCTTGGTTGTTGTTTGCATGTCAAGGGATTGACCCTCAGGCTGATTGTGAGGACTGGCTGTTGACTACAAAGGAGGAGCTGCTGTGCAGGGGCTGACCTTACAGAGCAGGATTTACTTTAGCAGGGCTCTGGTGCCTGCCCAGTTTGCCCTTTGGGCATGTTGTACTTGGATGCAGCCCCTTGGTGCTTAGTACAAAGCTGACCACTGGGTGTGCTGGCCCTGGAGTCTCCTGGGACGGGCCATGCCACAGGCCAAATTTAGTCGCAGGCTGTGCCCCACCCTGGGCCACGTGGCATGAGCCACCGAGCAATCTGCAGATGGCCCCCACTGATGTTGGGCTTGGGAGGGGTCTTGAGAGGGCAAGCCATGAACCAAGGCTGGGTGCCACTAGTGCCAGGCTTGAGGCTGCTCAGCATGAGGTTCGGGACACATGCTGAGGCCAGATGTTGTGTGTTTGGGTTTTGTGAAACTTTCAGAGATTTTTAGGGAAGTCCGTGGAGTGAACCAAGATAGGCTGTTTGTATGGAAAAGCCAATGGAAGCAGTTTGGGTGGGCCTGAAATTTAGGTGGGACGGGGTCTTGGGATTTCTCCAGGGCAGAGTGACCAATGTTAGCCAGGTTGATGGAGACTCAAATATTGTAGCAGCCCACATGCTGAAGGGTGGTAGGGCTCAATGAAGGAACAGTGGCTTCCACCAGCACTTCTGTCTGGAAGAAGGCTACCCCTCCAGCCCTCGCCCTGAAGCCAGACAATTCAATTCCTCCGTGTATGTCCCTGGAGCCTTTTAAGCTCATGCCCCAGCACTGGAGCTCAGAGCAAGTGAGTTCTTCATCAGGTATGTCTGTGCACTGGCCCTTTAAGAGGAAAACCTGAGACTCTCACAGCCCTGGTTCACAGTCCTGGTTCTCAGACACAATCTCTACTGATTTCCACATCTAGATTTTGTGGGGAATTCTCTTCTTGGCACTGGAACCTGGTGCAGGGCTGAGACCCCTCGCTCTTCTGGGAGGACCTCCGCAGCTGAGAGATCCCTCCCGGTTTTTTAACTGCCACATGTGAGTGTGGGGCCAGACTTTTCGATATCTTCACCCCCCCCCATCAGTCTCAAGGTGGCTTCTTCCATATGCCCTAAGTTATAGGACTTTTGTTCAGCTAGATGTCAGGCGATTTTCAATGATGGTTGCTGTATATTTTGTTTGTAATTTAGATGTGGTCGTGAGAGGAGGCAAGGACAGCATTTACCAAACCCGCCACATTGACTGGAAGTCGTTCTTCCAAACTAAACCTACACTTCCCATATGATCCAGCAATCCAACTGCTAGGTATCTAACCTAGAAAATTAAAAACTTATATTTGGGAGAAAAAAAATGGCATAGGTGATAGAGGCTTTGTTCATCCCTCTTGCGAGCAAATCAAAGTTGTGACAGAATCACAGAGCAAACAGCAAGGAAAGTCACCTGGGATCTCGATGAACAAGTCCTACAACTAGGGAGAGAAATAAGAAATCACCCTGCAATGGGAGGACATAGGATGGGGCGAACATGCGAGGCTGCCCGGTCCCGAGGTCCTGAGTGGCTGAGTGGGACAGAAGCCATAGCAGCAGCAGCAGCAGCAGCAAGCCAGCAGCAGCAGCAGCAGCTGGCAGCTGCAGATGCCTCTTAAAGGGGCTGTGTCCATGGGTGGACTTTCAAGGTGACATTCTGAGCACTAGCAATGGTTTGGTTGCATGGGGGGAACCAAGGACTTATAGGGGAACTCTGAGTTGTTGGAGTGAGGGCCAGAGGCTAGGGTCTCTCCCAGACAGAAGTGCCGGGAGTACCCATTGTTCCTCAGTTGAGCCCCTCTCCTCCCAGTGTGCTGACACAGCCCCGCCATAGCTGAGATGTCATCAAACTGGATAACAGAGGCCTCTCTGTCCAGAGGTTTCCCTGAAACTCCACCTCCCCCAACTCACGGCCCCACCCAAGCCACATCTGGGTATATCCTCAGCAAGTCAGGTGCTCCTTGCTAAGCAGAGGCATGACTCACACTAGTGGCAGCTGGCCTCAATTTCTGGCATGTTTTTTTGAGGCAACTATAAGCACAACATCTGTGGATTGCTTGCTGAATCTTAACAGATGGCCCCAGAGGGGAATAGGCTGGGACTAAACTTGGCCTGCAGCTGAACTCCTCTCAGGACTGTGCCACTGGAGACCTACCACACAAAGGCACGCTGATAAGATAGGGAGACTTAGGAATTTTGCTAAGTGCATAGAAACAGACACAGAAAAGCCACCAAAATGGCAAGACAAAGAAGCAGAAACCATATGAGAGAACAGAACAGAGATCCAGAAATAATGAAGTCAAGCAATCAAACAGATGCAGAGTTCAAAACACTGGTTATGAAGATGCTCCATGAACTTAGGGGAAGTATAGTTGAATTCAGTGAGACCTTTAAGAAAGAGATAAAAGAAAAACATAAAAATGGAAATAAAAATTATAAAACGGAACCAGTCAGAAATGAACACCTTATCTGAGATGAGGAGTATATTAGATGAAAAAAAAAAAAAAAACAGAGTGGATAAAAAAGAGGATCAAATGACTGCTATAGAGCATGGGGAAGCTGGGGACACTCAATTAGAATGGCAAGAGAAAAGAAGCCAAGACTATAATAATAATTTAAGGAGCCTATGGGACACTGTTAAATGTAAAACTATTTGTGTCATAGGGGTATCTGAAGGAAAAAAGACGTCGAAGGGCTATTTGAAGAAATAATGATGGAAAACTTTCCTCGCCTGGTGAAGAAAATAGACATACAACCCCAGGAAGTTCAGAGAGTCCCAAAACCAGGAACCTGAAGAGACCCACACCAAGACACATCATAATTAAAATGCCAGAGGTTAAACACAAAGAGAGAATTTTAAAAGCACCAAGACAAAAGCAGTTAGTTACCTACAAGGGAACACCCATAAGACTGGTAGCTGATTTCCCCAAAGAAACTATGCAGGACAGAAGGGATTGGCACAAAATATTTGATGTGATAAAAACCCAGGATCCGGCAAAGCTATCATTTAGAGGCAAAGGACAGATAAAGAGCTTCTCAGACAAAAATGAGCTAAAAGAATTTATCAATACCAAGCCAGTATTACAGGAAATGTTGGAAGAACTTCTTTAAGAATAAAAAAAAAATGTGCATCCAAATCAGGAACAAAAAATGGTAATAACTACCTTCCTATCAATAAGTACCTCAAATGGAATAGAATTAAGTGCTCTAAGCAAAAAAATAGAGTGGCTGAATGGATAAGAAAACAAGACCCCTACATATACTGCCTACAAGAGACTCACTTCAGAGAGACTCACACAGACTAAAAGGAAGGGGATGGAGAAAGATATTGCCTTGATGGATCTAGAGGGTATTATGCTGGATGAAATGGGAAGGATAGAGAAAGACAAATATTGCATGATTTCACGTACATGAGAAATCTAAAGAACAAATAAACAATGACAACAAGAGGAATAATAAACTCATGAATACAGAGAATATTTTGACTACTACTAGACGGGAGGGGAGTTGGGGGATGGGGAAAAAGGCAGAAGGATTAAGAGGTACAAATGGATAGTTGCGAAATAGACATGGAAATGTAGAGGGTAGCATCGGGAAGATGGTTAATAACGTAGTAAATATGTAAGGGGGGAGAAGGATACTAGGTTTAGTGGGGCGACCGCTTTGCAAGTTACATGGATCTCTGATTACTGGGTTGTACAAATGCTACTGGTATATTATTGTATGCCACCTATAACAGAAAAAAAAACTCATTGAATTACACAATGTAAATAGAAGCAACTAATTGTTTATCATATTTCAATAAAGCTGGGAAAATTTTTTTTAACATATTTTCACCAAAAAGCTGTATGCGAATGTTTATGACAGGTCTAAGCATATTTCACAAAAACTGGAAATAACCCAAATGCCTTTCAACAGATAAATGTATAAAACAAACCATAGTACACCATACGTTTAAATTGAACGAACTATTGATTCATGTAACAACTTGGATAGATTGCAAGGTCCACTATAATTTCACTTATATATCATTGTCAAAATGACAAAATTATACTGATGGAAAATAGATCAGTGGTTGCCATGATTTGGGGCCAAGGTTGTGGTGTGATGGAACAGTACTCATATTCTGGGTTATTGGTGATAGTTACACTAATCTATTCATTTGTTAAACCTCATATAATTATGTCAAAAAAAAAGAAAAGGAAAAAAAACATACGTTTTACAGTGCAATACTTTGAAAAAATATTTTTAATTGTTAAATTTTTAAAGCGCGTGCAGACGCGCACACACGCGTACACACACACTACCACTGCACACCTATCAGAATGGCGAAAGTTTGAAATGCTGATTTTTATTAAGTGCTGGCAAGGGTTGGAGGAACTAGAACTTAAACGGCTGGTGGGACTCTGAAATGGCAAAACTGCATTGTAAAAGAGTTTGGCAATCTGTCTTAGTCCATCGAGGCTGCTATAACAAAATAACACAGACTGGGTGGCTGATAAACAACCGAATTGCATTTTGTACAGTTCTGGAGGCCTGAAGGTTCAAGATAAAGAAGCCAGCATGGTCACAGTTTGGTGAGGGCCCTCTTCCTGGTTGGCACCAGGCACATTCTCATCACATTATCACATTGTGGAAGGGACAAGCTAGCTCTTTGGACCCTCTATTATAAGGGCATTGATGCCATTCATGAGGGCTTCACCATCATGGCCTAATCACCTTCCAAAAGCCCCACCTCCTAATAGCATCACATTGAGCATTAGGATTTCAAAACATGAGTTCCGGAGGGAAATAAACATTCAGACCATAGCAGGCAGTTTCTTAAACTAGTACCCATACACTTACCATACGATCCAGACATGCTAGTCCTAGGAATTTATCCAAGGGAAAGGAAAGCACATGAACAAACAGCGACTTGTATATGGAATGTTCAGAGAAGTTTTATTTGTAATAGCCAAATAATGAAACGTCCCTAAAGACCATCAACATAAAAAAAGGATAAACAATGTCTGACCACTATGCTGTTCACCAAACTAATATAAAATAATATTGAATGTCACTGTAATTGAAAAACCAAAATTAGAACAATGTGGCATTTCTATATAATGGAAAACTCCTAGCAATAGATGAGAGGAAACTGTTGTTACATGCTACAATCTTTAAAAAAAATCTCAATATGTGGAGTCTAAGAAGCCAGACAAAATTAATATACACTCTATGATTAAATTTATGTAAAATTCCAGACAATGCTAACTAATATATATTGACAGAAAGCAGATTAGTGGTTGCCTGGCGACTGGTGGGAGTTAGGAGACACAGGAGCCAGAGGTTACAAAGGAGCAAGAACAGGAAATTTATCACATCAAAACAACACATTAGTAGTTATCCCTTGGAGCGTGTGTGTGCGTGTGTGTGTGTGTGTGTGTGTGTGTGTGTAAGGAAAAGTGAATGAAGTAGGATGACAATGGGTGCCTCCCAGTTACTCACAAAATTCTAGTCCTTATGGAGGGCAGTGATCATGCATTTTGCCTGATTAACATACAAATTACAACAAAAAGTTTTATACACCTCTCTATATGTGTAAAACATTTAGAAAGTACATGTAAAATCATGAAAAGTATGTGTATATTATATTATATAATATAATATTAATTTAAATATTTAAATGACTGTAACTATAGAGTTATATTGTAGACCAGAGATTCATACAGTATTAGAAATGGGTAGAGTGCTAAGACCGTCGACTGTGAACCTCTCAGTTTCCATGGAGAATAGTGAAAGGACTTGTTTCAGGTCAAACAACTAAGACTTGAGACACTACTTCCATGGGAAGTGTCATCATTCCACCTTCCTTTCTCGTCTCTTGAGCTGGCTCTCTTGCTGTGACTTCAGTTGAATCCTCTGCCCCCTCGCAAATAAAAATATGTTTGCATACATATTTGAGCATTGCATGCATGCATGCATGCATACGTGCTGTGCTGTTAATGTTTAACAACCAGCTCTGTAGGAGGAGGGGCAAGTTTACAGTACACACGTGCCAATCTCCCTGATCTAATTTCTCCCACCATGACTGATTTCAAGCTACGAACGCTATGTCACTGAATGCAGAGTTTTGGAAGAGATATGCAATAAAACACCATTTATAGCTTTTTCACACTATACGTCTACAGTAGACAAAAATAACCCCAAGAGCACATATTAATACTAAAATGTAGTAAAACAACTAGGAAAAATCTGTTTTGAGTGTTTACTGACTTTGGTTTGGTCAGCTGATGGTCACTGCCACCAATTCACCATCAATAGGAACCCTCAACTTGGGGTGCAATGAAGAAGGAAATTTTATTCAGTGCAAACAGCTTGATTGTGATACAGCATGAGGCTGTGAGATGGCCTTGGGGATAGGCGGCCCTGGGGAGAGGAGGCCCTGGAACAAGGCAGCTCTGCTCTGCTCAGGTGGGCTCCACCTGTTCTGGTCTTCTCCGCTCTGATCCAGGGAGACTTCTTCGGTGTGACAGCCCCAGTCAGGGAAACATTGTTTCCTGCTTTTGTTTGAAAGGGAAAATGCACCCTCTGAACCAGAAAGGAGCTGACTTATGTAGACAGAAGTCCCTGCCTCTGGTCTCTGTCCTGCAAAGGAGGGCTCCAAATCCTCACAGTTTGATTGGTCCAAAAGGGGCTGTCCTGATTGGTCAGATGGAGCCACTCTGATAGGTGGAGATGCTGCTGGGGGCGGGGAAGGGGGAATACAGCTGTGTAGGTGCAACTGGACAGGGAAAGCCTCAGTCCTATTGGGTGAAATACAATTCCAAGAACTCCTTTGTAAGGATTGGTTCCCACGGCAGGAACACAGGGCAGGCGGGCAGTTCAATGTGTGAGGCAGACAGTTTAGTGCAGGCTTCCCCCTAAAGCCCAGTTTGCATGAGAGGGCTCCGTTTAGAAATGGCAATGAGGCTGTTTTTAAATTTGAGCCCAGTTACTCACCGGGAGCCCTTCTTAGTACGTATCTTCTTTCAGACAGTACACAGATTTAAGGTAATTTATCTAATTGCAATTTTATATAATTTATATTTACTAATGGTATGCTTACCAACTGGCTCACAAGATTTTCTAAAATTTTAATGATGGACTATCATCAGTTGGTTTGAGCCAGCTCTAACATATCACTGCTGCATAAACAAACACGGACTTTGATGTGTGCCTCAAAAGTTACTTGTAGAATTTTTTCCCCACTGTAAAACAAAACAAAACAATCCCCGCCCTTGTCAAAAAAAAAAAAAAATCAGCGTAATTTTCCATCGACATTATTTGCGACATTTTAGAGTTTGGCGAAATAGTGGATTAATTTAATGGACAATTCTTTGATCATCCTTACTGAAAATGGTAGAATTGAATAGCCGCCATGTAGAGGGAGAGAGACAGAGATAGAGAGACAAAGAGTGGTTTATTTCAAGGAATTGGCTCATGCGATTATGGAGACTGGTAAATACAAAATCTACAGGTTGTGCTCACAGACTAGAGACCGGAGGGAGAGCCAAGCTGAAGTTCAAGTCTGAAGGCTATCAAGCTGGAGACCCAGAGAAGAGTTTATGTTGCAGATCAAGTCCAAGGACCATCTGCTGCAGAATTCCCTCTTGCCTAGGAAAGATCAAATTTTGTTCTGGTTTGGCCTTCACTTGATTGGATAAGGCCCACCCTCATTATAGAGGACAATTTGCTTTACTTAAAGTCCACAGATTAAAACGTCATTCTCATCCAAAAGCACCCAAACAGAATCATCCATAACAACGTTTGACTGCATACCCGGGCACTGTGATGCGCCTAAGTGACACAGAAAATCAACCACCATACTTTCTTTTGGTCCTTCTTTCTCTTTCAGTCTCTCTTTATTTTCATTCGAACACAAGTACTATTGTATGGCAAGATGTTCATGGCATGCTATATATATTTCATATAAAGTATTCTACGTAATTGGCACCACAACCCTACGAACTAGATAGGGAGACCCTTTATATTTTCTTTCTACGTGCGAGAAGACTACATCTCAGAAAGGTGACGTGATTTGCTCAATACGAAATAGCCAATATCTGGCCATTCCAGACCTTCTGAATTTAAAGTTCCTGGCTCTTTTGAATGATTTTTAGCTCCCCAAACCGCAGCTGACAGTGCACTGAAGGTTGCAACACTGCCCATATTTTAAACCATTTATTGGCATCCATAGTACTCCAGGAGTCGCCCTGGCTTTTGATGTGTCATTTGCATGGTGTGGGGTAAGGGTAGGCATTCTCAGTGCCATTGTCTAGACCCCCTTTCTTTATTTCCATGTGTATTCGGTTGCCTTGGACAGTAAGAGGCACTCAGGGGGCGCTGGAATTCATAATGTGGTTCTAGAAGGAGCAAGATGGATAAGGTTCTCATTTCCATTCAACCCATTGACTCTTCAAACAGAAACCACCAGTGAACTGGTAAGAGAAGAGGGCCTGGAATATTTTCCTCCCCTCATAAGGCTGCCCAGTTGTTTACGCCGCAGCTCAGATAATGTTAATACCTGTCATCGTGGGCCGGGATGGACTCTGCTGTCTTGAGTTCAGCCCCATTCTGTGGCTGAAGCAGCAGCCAGGTTTTATTTTAAATGATAATCCCATGGGTCCGACAGTATACCTTAAACCCAAATTAACCTCCATTCCATTGAGAGTTCTTAAATAGTGGGAATTAAACAATATGCTTCACGCGATGGGTGGAGAGAAGTGCAAAATAAAGAAAAAGAGACATACGGAAGCTGACGGGTTCAATAAAAAATAATACAATGGTCTCTGCAAATTAAACCTTAAGCTTGAACTAATAATTCATAGCATAGTCTTTTTCACAAAGCCTTTCTTCTTGCATAAAATACACACAACACAAACTAGGAAAGTTTAATAGATCTACACGATGGCTCCAAGGCACTTTCCTGTAAATCATGGAAACAATAGGAGATTCAAGAGGACATATTCAGTCCAGCTCAAAGAATCTCGTCACATCTTCTTTGTGCCTGGCACTGTGTTAGTGACTGTAAGGAATTCAGGGAGGTAGCCATTTCGAGGGGGGGAAAGAGGCATACACTTAATCCACAAGCACACATGTGTGGTGGCCCTTTATACAGCCAGCACAGTTCCAGGCACCACGGTACCCAGAGAGAAAAGTGAGAGAAGAAACCTAAAGTGTTCACTCATCAGTGCCCTTAAAAACCAGTAGGGAATAATAGTGAGACAGAAAACCTTACACATAGGATAGAAATAGCGTAGCCATTAGTAGTCAGGCTGTAAGTGCGACTGGTTTCTGAGAAGGCAGAGATCGAGGTGGACTGGCGCACCTTGAAAGGGGGGGTCGGAGGGCATTACAAAACTGAGACTAGAAGAGTGTGTAAGATTTATGCAGAGGGGAGGAGAAAAAAATATTCCTGGGAGAATGAGGAAAAGGTGAGCACAGGCACAGAGATGGGCATGGGCATGGCAAATGCGGGAGGCATCGAGGAGAGTAATCGGGACATGAAAGAAAGAACTGTTGCTGGCATCATAGAAGTGGCCCCATGGGGCCATGGAGGACACAGTGGACCAGGAATCAGAGTGCCTGAATGCCCAGAGATATTACCCTGGCTCTGCACTTACTACTTGGGTGGCCTTGGTCAGGTCACTTAGCTGATTCCTGCCCTTGCTCGCTGTCATGTGGGGATACTGACCGTAGCCTGCTGCTCTCCCACACTTGTTGTAAAAACTGTAAGAGATGATGCCCAGAGAAGTGTTTCTTTAAAGTGTAAAATACAAATCAAGGCCCTTTTTTCCATTTTGTGCTACAGCAGCGTGGTGAAGAAACGGCTCCCGAGTCTACAACAAGTAGGGTTTGCTTTCTGGTTGGTTGCAGGCAGAAGGTTAGTGGGTGTGGGCGATTGGGGTTGCTGATTAATTGATACGAAGGCAAGTTTTGCCCCTGGAGAGTGTCAGGCCTAGGGGCCTAGACACGAGAGAGACAAATCAGCCATAGAGAGGTGTTTCTCAGGTTCTCTGCTGGGCTGTATGAGGCCATGATCTCTCTGAAAGAGGTCACTGGACTCTGACAACAGATGAAACAGATGACAGAACTCTATATACAGAGGACAGTCAGGTGTGGTGCAAAGAAACTTGGACCTGCAGCGAAATTTATCTGAGACAAGATTTAAGGGTTTACCCCATACTAAATATGTGAACATAAGGGAGCGACTTCCTATCTCTGGGCCCAGGACTCCTCATCTGTCAAACTGAAGTGAAAACAGCATCTGTCCCACTTCCTTACAGACTGGGTTGTTGCAAGGATCAAATGCATAACACGCGAAAGGTTTCTGAAAACTCTAAAATGGTAGGCCAACGTAGCTTGTTTTCGTTATTAAGCAATTAAAACCAATTTTCTGGCCAGTTACAATCGATCACTTTAGCATGCCCTATCATCACTTGGGGAAGACTATACTTCGGAGAACTTAGCCGTACCTTAGTACGGAATCAGCAGTGAAATAGGGCTGAATTCTCATGGTTTGTATATAATTAAATCGGAAGCCCAATTTGGGATGAAGATCACAGGGTCGGATCTACGTGAAAAATTAAAGCAAACAAACAAACAAACAAAATGGATCTACAGTTAAACACAAGGGTGAATTGCCTGAGCTCTGTTTTATTCTTCCCGATCATTTGCTTTATGTAGGCAAGAACGCCGAGTTCAACAGGGTTGTCAGAACATTGTAGTTGCAAAGTGTTCTCACTCAACTTCACTACTTTACAAGCCTGACACGAGTCTAGATAAACCTACGCTAGAGTAGTGTCCTCTCAGTACTAGCATTCTAGACCTGGCAGGTTTCCTCTGTCCCTCTGCAGGAAAACAAAAGAAAGACACAAACAAAAATAAAACACAGAAGGCTTCTTTGATTGGGTCTTAATTTCGCGCGGTTGCTATTTTGTCCCAAGGTACACAAAATGCCTCACTCTTACAGAGGGCACACAGGGGTTGGGAGAGGACCATGGTTTTGTGAGAGAGTGCCCTTAGGAGGTTGTGAATCCCACCCCCCAACCAAGGGAGAGGGATGGAAGGTGGGTCCTCTTTCACACCCACTCTAGCAAGCATCAGGGTCTTCAAGAGGACTGCTCCCTAGAGCTTCATGTGTGCCCCTTCTCCAATGGGGGACCGAGAGATGCTGTGACGTGGTGCCAGGTGCACGTGGCAGAGCCCACCTGCTCCGCCCCCTTAGAGCCCGGTGTAGGACCCTCCCCCCCCATTGATGCGTCACCACAGCAGCCCTGTTGCCCCAGGAGACGCCACGACCCCCCCCCCTCCCAAGAGTCTCAGGGCAAAGCCAGAGAGTCCTTGGCCCTGACCCTCGTCCCTCCCAGAGCTAGGCTTCCGCCTGCAGGCCTATCCCCTCCCTCAACCCTCCGCCCCCCACCCGGGACAGAGTTCCTGCATATTTCTTTGAGAAAGAAGAGAAAGGAAGGCCTCATGAGTGAGGCAGGAGAGGTCATCCTCAGGAAGGGGGCCGCCTCAGTCTCCCCCCAAGCCGCGTGGAAAGATCTGTTGTCCTTGGGAGGTGGAGATTCTCCCCGGGCCCTGGGGGCCAGCGACCTCAGCAGGGACGCCATCTCCGAGGCCACCGCGGCGGCTGGCGCCAGGGGAAAGGCGCCCAAGAAGGTCATCGCCAAGGGGGTGCGTGGCTCCGTGAAGTGGTTTAATGTGAAGAAAGGATACGGCTTCATCCGCAGACACGATACGGAGGAAGACGTGTTCGTGCACCACACGGCCATCGCCCGGAACAACCCTCACAAGTACCAACGCAGCGTGGGCGACGGCGAGACCGTGGAGTTCGACGTGGTGCAGGGCGAGCGGGGCACCGAGGCCGCTAACGTGACCGGGCCAGCGGGCGCCCCAGTGGAGGGCAGCCGCTTTGCCGCCAACCGCTGCCGCGTCCGCCGCGGCTTCTACATCTGCCACCGCGCGCCTCAGCCTCGCCGTCCTAGGAGCGCCGAGGACGACGTCGATGAAGGCGAGGGAGGCGGCGACGGCTTCACCGTGACCCGGGGTCCCAGGCGCCGCCTGCCCAGCCCGCCCCCAGACCAACGGCTGCGGCGCGTCTCACCCTTCCGCAGGGCCCAGGCGGTGACCCGCCGCCCCCCGATCCTTGCTCCGGACCGCGGCCTGCAGGCCGCCCACCTGCCTGGGCCTGCCCCTGCCGCAAGACCCCAGGGCGCACCGCCGGCGGCGGCGCGGAGGCCCGGCCTCAGCTACCGGCTGAGTCTCCCTAGGGACCGAGGCCACACTCCTGGTCCCAAACCCTCATGCGGCATCTCCGAGGAGCTAGCGGCGAAGGACAAGGAGAGCGGGCGCGTTGCTGGAGGCCTGCAGCAGAGGCCCCTGCCATGCTACAGATCCCGCCGCCCCAACCACGAAGGAGCCGAGGGCAAGATCCGCAGGGGCCCTGCCGAAGCACCCGCTCCTGTTGCCAAGGAGAGCAGCCCCGCAGTCGTGGATGCCCCCTCCACGGCTCAGGCGGAGTAACAGCGTGACTCCCTCCCCAGGGACTCCCTGACCTGGGCTACAGGTGATGTCCCCTTGAGGAGATGGTACCCCTTGGCGCTACGCAGTCGGAACATCCATTATTGAGTGTTGGATTTGTGCCTTGAGAACAGTACATAACCCCTGCCCCAAGGTTTGGGGGTAATCTATATATGCCTGAATATATAGATGTTCTACATATACAACATCTATATATTTCTATACTCCCTATTGCCATCTGCTTCGGTAGCACATCCAGACACGTGCACATGCCTCTGAATCTATTCTTTTTCAACATCTGACCAGAACCACAGCTATTCTGCATCCCCGGCTGAATTAGTTGAAGTATTTTAAACATAATATTATTTTTAATGCAAAAATGAAGATGATCTTACATTGCTGTGTGGCGTTACTCACCTGAGTGGTCATTTTCTCATTAAATCGTTTCGTCATGATTTCTTCTGTTATCACTGTTGTCTGATTTTTTTAAAGGCCGCCAGCACATAGTTGTACTGAGACAGCCGATTCAGTCCTTCCCCACCCCCCACCCCCCCCCAGCACCGGGGTTAGCAAACATCATACCTGTTGTTCTTTTCACAAGTCGCAAATTTAAGACTAATTCTGGGCTTATGGATTGAACTTCTCAGAATAGTCTAAAGGGTTAGAAGACACGGAGGGGGAAGAAGTGTTCCCATCATTTTTCTTTTTCATCCTCTTCCCGAGTGTTTCCATTTGAGCGAAATGTCTGGAGGGAGGGCCCACCTACACACGCACGCTTACTGCTTAGGTACTCGATGAGGTAAAACACACATACACACACACACACACACACACACACCCTGAGCAAAACACAACGATGAGCCCAAGAAAGTTTGTCTCTCTCGTAACAGAATGTGCCTCCTCTGTATTTCTTTTTTCTTTCAATAGATTCGGTCTAATACCATTTAAGTATTTAAAAGAAAATGGATGTGAGGGGCTAGGGGATGGAGGAAATGTGGCGATGTGGTTCAAAAGATACAAACTTTCAGTTATAAGATGAATCAGTTCCAGGGACCTAATGCACAAGCATGGTGACTGTAGCTAACACTGTTTTGTATACTTGAAAGTTGCTATGAGAGTCCAGCTTTAATGTCCTCAGCCTGACAATAAATAAAATGGTAATTATGTGAGGCTTCTGTTCAAGATGGCGGAGTAGGTAAATGCTGCGACTGACTCCTCTCACAACCACATCAAAACTGCAACTAAACTACAGAATAGCCATCATTGAGAGCCACCTGAAGTCTAGCTGAACAGAAGTCCTACAACTGGAAACATGCAGAAGAGGCTACCTCAAGACAGAATATTGTATGTCACCTATAATTCAAAAAAATAGTTTTAAAAGATTTTTAAATGTACTTGCCATGATAATTTTAAAATGAACAGATATGTATTTCTCCTGCAAAAAAAGTTTTTTTTGTTTTTTTTTTTTGTTTTTTTTTTGTTTTTTTTGTTTTTTTTTTTGTTTTTTTGTTTTTTTGTTTTTTTTTTTTTGCATAAAAGCAAACTATTTTCACCATAAGGTTTGAGTGATTCCTTTGGTTTCCAGAAACTAAAATATTAAACATGTTTATCCACCTTCCCACCCCCCATGGTAATTTTGTGAGATGTAGGATGTGATAATTATCACTGTCTTGGTAAACATTTCACAATAAATACATGCAGCAAACCACTACATCATGCATCTAAAATTTACACAACATTATATGTCGACTATAACTCAATAAAGGTGGGGAAAAGGAAGAAAAAGGAAAAAAAACCATAAAAATTGGCATGGAAGTAGATCTAATTGTTCTGCATGCCTCTGGATCTGAAGAGAAACATTAGGTCCATAGATTCCATCTGTCTTCCTGGTTGAGTCCATCCAGGGGGTTGTAGAGGATTCCTGGAAGGCTGAGCAGGTGCGGTTCTGCTAACATCTGACCCTGTCCCATCAAACAGAGAAGCTCTAACCTTCCTGTCCTGGTTTTCACTGAACATATAGTAGGGTTGGTGGATAGGCGGCAGGGGTTGGATTTGGGGAGAAGTGGGCAATTAATAAGTGTGAAGCAAATGGGGGTCCTTAAACCTCATTTTGCGAATTAAGGAAATTGGACTAACACTAGCAAAATCAAAGTACTTTTTTTGTTTTAATGTTGAGGCATATTAAACCACAGTATAGACTAGCATAAGAGATTTGAAGAGTGACCGACTATTCAGTCATTCAGTGTGGCCAAATATCCTCAATCGATTGGAGCAGAAAGGGTAGCGATTACTCATTCTCTCAAAAATATTCGAGGGCTCGCTTGTGCCAGACAGTCTGTCAGGAACTAGGAGCTGTATCATGGTGAAGATGATGGTCTTTTCTCTCAAGGAGTCCACAGTCTTGTGGAGAGTGAGACAAAACTGGCAATGACTACACAAGGGAGTGAGTGCTCTGCTGAAAGAGGAAACACAGGTGACCCAGATGATGGCAGGGTTGGCTCTGGGTTAAAGGAAACACTGCTTAAGTACTTGAATTTAAAATTATATCTTGGAGTTCCAGTCAAAGTGGTGGAGTAGATGGACTCTGTATATACCTCCTCCCATGACCACGTTAAAATTGCAACTAAATTATAGAACAATCGACCAAAAGAACCATCTGGGGACTAGCTGGCCAGAAGTCCTATTGCTAAGGATATGAAGAAGAAGCCACGTTGAAACTGGTAGGAGGGGCAGAGATGCGAAATGTGCTGGCCTCACACCCAGGTGTGGCACTGGGGAATCGGGAGGGATATCTCCGCTACAGAAGTCCTCCCTGAGGAGGGAAGGGTCTTATTCCCTCATCAGGCTCCCCGGGCCAGATCACCAGTTCCGGGAAGAGGAGCCCCCACACCATCTGGCAAGAAAAGCGGCAGGAATTCCATCAGTCCTGGTGAGGCAGAAGGCTGCTGGAAACCCAAGCATCCTCTTAAAGGAGCTGGCACAGTATATCTCACTCCCAGGCACTCACCCCGGGCTCCAGTGGATAGATGGCAGCTTGAGAGGTGCCAGAAACATACAGGGAGAGACCTGCATGAGGGCTGTGTTACTTCAAGGTGAGGGCTGGAGAGACAGCAGCCACTGTCCGTGTGCTGAGCCATCCCCCTACACGACCAAATTGGAATCTGCACTGGCCTGGTGAACTCCACTTGCTCCACCCTGGTGACTCTCTGAGACCTTGACCCACCCAACTTGCATTCGTCCTGAGGCTCTTTTGGCAGCAGGTAGCTGGCGTTGGCCCACACTGCAGTCTTTCTCGGACAGCTCTTGAGGGTCTATGGGCCCCAGGCAGGCAGCAGCTGAACACTCTGTGTCTTGTGCCTTTTGCTGAGTGGCCCTAGGCTCAGCACCGGTGCCAAATCTGAATCTGCATTAACCTGGTGAACACCACTCACCTCACCCTGGTGACTCCCTGGGACCCGGTCTCACCCAACACATGTACTGCCCAAGGATCTTTCAGCAGCAGAGCCTTATGGGCAGGAGGCGTGTGGCAGCAGGCCTTGGCATGCCCTGGGCTGTATGCTGACTGTCCTAGGCCCAGCACTGGTGGCAGCCAGCCTCGGGTCTCACCGTGGCTCCTCCCACATGCTTCCACGTCCAGCATAGGCAGCAATTAGCCACAGATCACTTTGCAGTGCCTACCAGGTAGCCCTGGGGTGGTCATAGGCAACGGCTGACCTTTGCCTGCATGGGAGCCCCTCCCAAGAGGCCCCCCAAACCATATACCTGGCGGTCGGCAGTAGGCCATGCAATTAGCTCCACTAGCGGCACACCTAAAGGGTGATATTGGCAGGCACCAGAGTCCACTCGAGTGAATTCGGCTTCATGGGTCAGCCCCTGTGCAGCAGCTTATATGCTGTGGTCATGGCCATCCTCACAGCCAGACAGCCTGAGGGTCAATCACACCCACTGACGTGTCAATAGCAATCAAGGCTCAACTACAACAGGAGGGCACACACGACCCACATGAGAGACACTCCCGGAGCACCCGGCTCAGGCGGTCAGGGAGACTGGGCCACGCAGGACACCTACTACATAAGGCCACTCTGCCAAGACTGGGAGACCTAGCAGAGCTACCTAGTACATAGAAACAAACACAGAGAGGAAGCCAAAATGAGGAGACAAAAAAACATGTCCCAAATAAAAGGATGAGAGAATACTTCAGAAAAGAAAAAAGGGACTAAACGAAATGGAGGCAAGTAATCTACCAAATACAGAGTTCAAAACACTGGTTAATTTGCGATGACATGGATGGACCTAGCGGTTATTACGCTGAGTGGAATAAGTCAGAAAGAAAAAAGATAAATACCATATGATTTCACTTATATGTGGAATCTAAGGAAAAGAACAAACTAATCAAAAACAGACTCACACGTATAGTGGACAATTTGGTGATGGACAGAGGGGAGGGGGCTTTGGTGGGGCTAGGAGAATGGGGTGAAAGGTTAAAGAAGTACAAATTGGCAGTTGATAGATGGTCACGGGGATGGGGAGCACGGCATAGGGAATGTAATTAGCATTAATATATTGGCTAGGTGGAGAACCAGTGGAGAGAAGGAGCAATTAGGGGGATCATCTTATAAAGTATATAAGTGTCTAAACAATATACTGTATACTTGAAACTATTTTAAATTAAAAAAAAAAAACTAAAAAAACCTACAAAAACAAAACAAAATAAAACAATACAACAACAACAGCAGCAACAACAACAACAAATCACTGGTTAGAAGGATACTCAAGGAACATAGTAAAAACTTCAGCAAAGAGCTAGTAAACACACACACAAAAAAGATGTAGAAAGGATAAAAAATATAAAGTCAGAAATGAAGAATTCATTAGAGGGAATCAACAGCAGATTAGATGAAGCATAGAATCGAATCAGTGCTTTGGAAGACAAGGTAGCAGCTAACACCTATCAAAGCTGCCCACCACCCTTCCCTGCTCCCCCAAAAAAGGTAAAAACTGAGGATAGTTTATGGGACTTCTGGGACAACATCAAGCACAACAACATCTGTATCATAGGAGTATAAGAAGGAGAAGAAAGAAAGCAAGGCATCCAAATTGAGAATGAAGAAGTCAAATTGGGAATGAAGAATTCAAATTGTCACTTTTTGCAAATGATATGATTCTCTATATAGAAAACCCTAAAGACTCTACTAAAAAGTATTAGAAAGAATCAATAAATACAGTAAAGTTTAAAGATGCAAAATCAATGTACAGAAATCCATAGTATTACTATACATTAACAATGAATTTTCAGAAGAAGAAATGAAAAAAAAAAAATCCCGTGGCAATTGCAACAAAATGAATAAGATACCTAGGAATAAACGTAATGAAGCATGAGAAGCGAGCTATACATTGAAAACTCTAAGACATTATTAAAAGAAATTGAAGAAAATACAAAGAAACAAAAAGATTTTCAATGTTTATGGGTTGGAAGGATCAACATAGCTGAAATGGCCTTATTACCCAAAGCAATATACAGATTGAATGCAATCCCCATCAAAATCCCAGTGGCAATTTTAAAAGAAAAAGAACAAAGAATCATCAGATTTGTATGGAAGCACAAAATATCCTGAACAGCCAAAGCAATCCTGAGAAAAAAGACATGGTCAGAGATATCACTCAGCCTGACTTCAAATTATACTATAAAGCAACAATAATCAAAGCAGCATGTACTGGCAGAAAACAGACACACAGACCAATGGAACAAAATTGAGAGCTCAGAAATAAACCACCATAAATATGGGCAAATAATTTTCAGCTGAGGAGCTAAAAACATAGAAAAGAAAGTCTCTTCAGTAAATGGTGCTGGGAAAATTGGAAAGCCATATGCTAAAGAATGAAACTAGACTGCTATCTGTCCTCATACAACAAAATTAACTCGAAACGGATCAAAAACCCAAATATAAGATGGAAACAATAAATTGCATAGAAGAAAACATAGGTACTAAACTCACAGACCTTGGTTTTACAGCGGATTTTACGAATTTGTCCTGAAAGGCAAGGAAAATAAACGGAAAAATAAATGACCCTATATCAAACTAAAAAGCTTCTGCACAGCAAAAGAAACCATCGACGAGACTAAGGGGCAAACAACTGAATGGGAGAAGAATTTTGCAAACAAGGCCTCCGATAAGAACCTAATATCCACAATATACAAAGAACTCATACAACTCAGCAACGACAACAGCAACGACAACAACAACAACAACAAACAATCTAATTAAAAACTGGGCAGGGGACCTGAACAGACACTTAACCAAGAAGACATACAAATGGCCAACAGACATCTGAAAAGACGCTCAGCTTCACTAGCTATTAGGGAAATGCAAATCAAAACCACAATGAGATCCCACCGCACACCTGTTAGAACATGATCATCAACAGGACGAGCAATAACAAGTGTTGGAGAGTTTTGTAGGGGAAAAGGAACCCTCACACGCTGCTGGTGAGAATGTAAATGGGTACTGCTGCTATGGAAAACGGTATGGAGGTTTCTCAAAAAGTTAAGAATAGAATTACCATATGACCCATCGATCCTTCTTTGGGGAACCCAAAAGGTTTGAAAACATTTATCTGTAAAGATATATGTGCCCTGATGTTCACTGCAGCATTACCCACCGTGGACAAGACATGGAAACACCCCAAGTGCCCTTTGGTAGATGATTGGACAAAGAAAATGTGGTACATATGTACAATGGAATATTACTCAGCCATAAGAAAAGATGAAATACTGCCATTTGCGACAACTTTGATGGATCTTGAGATTATCATGCTAAGCAAAATAAGTCAGACAGAAAAAGCTGAGAACCATATGATTTCACTCATGTGGGATAAAAAAAAAGTGAAAACAACAAACGAACAAGGCAAACAAACAGAGACTCATGGACACGGACAACAGTTTAGTGGTTACCAGAGGGAAGTGGGGAGGGAGGAGGTAGATAAGCATAAAGGAGGTCAAATATATGGTGATGGAAGGACATTTAACACTGGGTGGTGAACACAGAATGCAATATACACCTAATGTATTATTGAATTTTACTACATTTTATTAACCAGTGGCACCTTAATGAATTTCATTAAAACAAAACAAAACAAAACAAAACAAAAACAAGAACAAAACCAGAAAGCAAGGGATTGAGAAATAATGGATGAAAACCTTCCGAACCTGGTGAAGGAAGTAGACATACAAGTCCAGGAAGGACAGCAGGTCTCAAACAAATGGACCCAAAGAGGCTCACAGCAAGACACATAATATGCCAATTGTTAGTGACAAAGGAAGAATCTTTTTATGCTCTTTTTAATGAACTGATTTATTTATTTTTAACATATATTTTATTTTTTGATTACGATTGGCATACAATATTATATTATTTTCAGGTGTGCTGTGTAGTGGTTAGACATTTATATAACTTCCAAAGCAATCACCTCGATAAATCTAATACCCATCTGACATCAAACATAGTTATTACAATATTATTGACTATAATACTTATGTTACACTTCATATCCCCATGACTATTCTGCAACTACCAATTTGTAATTAATCCCTTCTCCTTTTTCACCCACCCCTCAAAGGCCCTCCCATTTGGCAACCATCGAAATTTTCTCTGTACCTATGAGTTTATTTCTGTTTTATTCGCTTGTTTATTTTGTTGTTTAGATTCCACATGTAAGTGAAACCATATTGCATTTTTCTTACTCTGGCTGACTTTCTCCACTTAGCACAATATCCTCTAGACCCACCCGTGTTGCTGCTGATGGCAAGATTTTATTCCTTTTTTTGATGGTTGAGTTATATTCCATTGTATATATGTAGCACCCCTTCTTTATTCAATCCTCCATTGATGGACACCCAGTTTGCCATCATATCTTGGCTTTTGTAAATAACGCAGCAATGAACACATGGGTTTATGTGTCCCTTCGAAGTAGGGTTTTGAATTTCTTTGGATAAATACCCAGAAGTGGAATTACTGGGTCCTCTTCTGTCTCTTGTTATTTATTGGCCTTTGTTTAAAGTCAACTTTGTCGAATGTAAGCATTGCTACCCCAGCTTTTTGTTGGTTTATTTCCATTTCCATGAAATATTTTTTTCCCATCCCTTTACAGTTAGTCTATGTCTTTTTATTTGAAATGAGTCTCTTGTAGGTAGCATATGTAAGGGTCTTGTTTTCTTATCCGCTCAGCCACCCTATGTATTTTGATTGGAGCATTAAATGCTTTTACATTTAAAGTAACTGTTGATAGATATGCAGTTACTGCCATTTCATCATTCATATTTTTTTATCTTTTTTTTCTTCTGCTTTTTTTTTTTTAAGTCTATCTAACGTTTCCTGTTATACTGGTTTGGTATTGATGAACTCCTTTTGCCATTTCTTGTCTGGGAAGCTCTTCATCTGTCCTTGGATTCTAAATGATAGATAGCTTCACTAGGTGGAGTAATCTTGGTTGTGGGTCCTTGCTTTTCATCACTGAATATCTCATGCCATTCCCTTCTGGCCTGCAAAATATCTGTTGAGAAATCAGCATGGGGTGTGAACACACTGTCAACTCCTGTGGGTGGCTGGGCATTGCATTACTCTCTGGCTCCAGCACTTCATACAGTGTCCAGCACATGGTACATGTTTAATTAGTCTGTTGAGTAAAGGAACCTTAAAAAGCCAATATACATCACACTGTAAAAACTAAGACTAACTGAGAGTGAAGTTAATCTGAATCATGGAATTTGAGGGAACTAACTGTCATTTGATGTTAGCACACGAAACAGCATGGATTATCTGTTACTGTAGCGTGGGCCTGCCTTCATGGTTAAGGACTCTTTAGCACATTAAGTACGTGCAAATGGGTGAAGATTTGGTAGAGGTGAAAATTGGAGGCCACTATATATTATATATATATTGTTTTCTCTTACCTGGGTTACCTGTTTCCTTGCAACTCAGTCTTAAGAGTTCATCTGCTCAACAAACCTTTTGCGCATACATTCTGCAAGTCCATTTATGTTGGCATTCATTTGAAGAAGCTTCGCTGGACATGTGAGGCCAATGTTGAGAGGCTGTACAGGATAGGAGGTTAAGAACATGGTCAAACAGACCACACAGCTTGATTCTGAGTCCCAGGCCTACAGTTTGCTAGGTGTATGACCGTGACCAAGTCATTTAACCTCCCTGTGTCTCAGTTTCCTCATCTATACAAGGGGAATGATAACGATGATGATAGCGCCTACCTCCTGGGTCGCTATGATGATTAATCCAGTTAATGCATGTGAAATACTTGGCACAGTGCCTGGCTCGAAGTAAGTCCCATGTAAGTAGGTTTTATTCATTTTTGTTGCTGTTGTTATGTACAGTTGCTATAGTTGTGACATCTGTTGCGGGGAGCCCCAGAACAATCATCCCGGGAGGGAAAGGTGCACAGAGCGGTCCTCATGGTAGGGCGTGCCCTTTTCCCGCGGGGGCGGGGCCAGATGGGGTGTGGCTCAGCGCGGCGTCCTAGGTGACGTCAGAACAGGCGTCAGCCGTACCCATGAGCACTCTGGGCTGAGCGAATGCCAGACTAAGCTGCACGTTGTGAGCGAGCGTGTCCGTTGCGCCCTTGAGGTACATACAGGCCATGGGAGCACTAAGCAGTCGCGTGCTGTGGCTCTGGGGGAGGCGTGCCGTTGGGATTGAGGAGGAGGAGGAGGAGGAGGAGGAGGAGGAGGAGGAGGGAGGGAGGAGGAGGAGGAGGGAGGAGGAGGGAGGCAGCCATGGCAGCGGTCGATGAGGTGGAGGAGGAGAGCGAAGAGGCCGGACCCACCACTAGTCAGGGCGGCCTCAAGCGGAAGACAGGCTCAGGGGAGCCTCACGGAAAAGAGCCCCACCGGAAGCGCGCCAAAGACAGTTCAGGGTCCGTTTACGAGGCACTCTTCACGAGGGGGGAAGGCAGCGATGTGCAGATCTGTGCACTGGGGGAGGCGTGGAACTTACACAGGGTCTACTTGTGCCGGTCAGGTTACTTCGCTAGCATGTTCAGTGGTGCTTGGAGGGAAACAACTATGAATACTATAGAGTTGCAGATGCCTGACGAGAACATTGATCGTGAGGCACTGCATGAGGCTTTAGGCTCCCTGTACCAAGACTCCGTGTTCATCCCACCCAGCCGAGTCATCTGCATCCTGGCCGCAGCCAGCATGCTGCAGCTGGACGAGCTGATTCAGCAGTGTGGGGCGGTCATGAAGGAGACTGTCAGCGCCCAGACTGTGTGCAGCTACTACTACTCTGCTGAGAGCTATGGCCTCCCAAACATCAGAACCATGTGCTTCCAGTGGCTGCTGGACAACCTGATGACCCAGCGTAGTGAGCACCTATTGCGAGAAGTCAGCCTGGATCTCATGAAAAAGCTCATCGCCTCTTCAGAGCTCTTGGTGATGGAGGTGGAGATGGACGTGTACACCGAGCTGAAAAAGTGGTTGTTTCTACAGTTGCAGCCGACATGGAGCGGCCCTCACAGAGCCTTATTGTCCGATGCCAACTTGTGGTTTGCCAGGTCCAAGAGGGAGTCAGAGGACACCCCTTTCCTGGAGACCCAGCAGGGCAGAGCCTTCGTGCCAGTGTTCCAGCAGCTGCGGCTGGCCTACATAATCTGTGACCTGCGGTCAGCACGCACCATTGACAGGGATGCGCTGATCCCTGCCGCGTGGCTGGCCCCAGTGTACAAAGAGCAGTGGCTTGCCCTCCTACGGGCTGAGCAAAACAGGGAGCTCGGGCCCGTTGACCTCAACGTGGCCGACCTCCAGGAGAGCAGCATGCGGTGCGGGGGCCAGCTCCGCAGGGATGAGAAGTGCACCTGGCGGTGGGCCGGCTTCAACTTCGGCTGGGATCTGGTTGTGCGCTACACCAACCGGCGCATCATTTTCCGGCGCAGCGTGTTGAACAAGCCCTGCGGCCTCGGGGTCAGCTTACTCTGGCAGAGAAAGATCGCGTTCCGCCTGCGCCTGGCTTCCTTGGACCGGGCTGGAAGAGCCGTTTTCAGAAAGGACACAGAATACCAGGTGCTTGCCCTGAGAAAGGATCAAGAGCTAGAGGTAATGAACCTGGAGAACCAAGATATGGTCTTCCCAATATACGTGGCCTGTAACTTTCTGTACCTCCCCAGAGAAGGGCGCTGCCCAGAGTGAGGACCCGAGCAAAAGCTCGGTGGCTGAGCAGCTCTTCTTCCCTGGGCACAGGGATGGCGAACTTTCTGGAGATGCCAGCTCCCTCTGTGGGGTCAGCTGGCCTTGCCCATCTCTGGTGACCAACTCTGTCAGAGGCCTTGTTGAACTGTACCTCATAACAGTTGAGACCGTTTGCCGGTGCATATGAAGAAGACACTAAAATTTTAAAGCCCCCGAGCACCTCCAGAACTCATTCATGCTGTTAATGTGGCAACCTGTCCTCCTGGTTTACCGTACATGGACCCCTGCATTATTTCTTAGAAGACAAAGACCAGTTGACTACAGAGAAACTGAGCTTACCTACTCTACTATTCTTAGTGAAACTCTTTTCCTTTAGCTTGATTAAATGAATGTTAAATGAATACTTTGACTTCTCTTTCACTTGATGTGTTTACAGCTGCCCTACTCCACTCATAAACCCCTCCCCCAACACACACACCCTGGTTCCATTCTGATTGCTCCCCCCTCCCCATTTCCTGCCACTGAGTGTAGTACTTGGTTTTCATGGTCTCTCACTATGTGAACACACCCTGACTACACTGATGATCTCTTGTTGGTTGTTCTTCAACCTAAAAGCACCTTGATGTTAGTTAGACTTTACTCTACATTTCCTAGCATTTTTAACCCCAGAAAGACATTTCAAACTTTATAACACCCTATGTTGGGGGTGGAGTGGAAGGAAGCAGTTAGATTCTATGAGGATATTCCTTTACTAAATATAGCTGTTTGTGGCATACGGCCATACGTTATTTATGCATCAGAAATACCCTTTGAGCAAGTCGACGGCCTTTGCTCTTCAGAAATATTTAATGTTCGAATTGTACTTGGCACGACTGTCTTGCTTAAGAGCAGGTCTTGTAGCATCTGGAATGGAATGCCTTTGATTTATAATGGGGATTACTCGGCATCTGGAAATGGGGCAAAAGATGGGATGCCCAAACAAGTAATCAAAAGAATGAGGTAGAAAGTGTTTTTGTCACAAAGAAAAAAAAGGAGGAAGGGAGGGAAGGAAGGAAGGAAGGAAGGAAAGAAGGAAGGGAGGAGGGAGGGGGAGGGAGGAGGGGGAGGAGGGAGGGAAGGAGGGAGGGAGGGAAAAAAGTCACAAATTATGATTTGAATATGTTGGTTTCTGATTACTGCTAATTTGAAAACTGCCGCCATCCCATTCCCCCCAAAGGCCTACTTGTTTGCATTCATTGAGTGATTGTTGTGGTTAAAGAAGGTCAACACTTTGAACACTCTGTTTAAGAACCCATACAAATAAATATATATTTTAAGAGTATAAAAATAATAAAAGGTGGACACAAATTTAACAGTTAAACAGATATAATGGTTTACTTAGTCAAAACCAGAATTTTTCTTACTGGTGTATATTTCTCTTCCCAATTGGATTTTATCCTTTGTCATTCGGTGAACAAATTACTTTTGACTATTGACTTATTTATTTATTTACTCTTTAAGGAGATGTGAAAGGCTTCATAAACCCAAACCCACAAACTAGTGTTAGAGTAATAATTACATAACAGTTATAGGGAATGCCTCAAGCAGCCAGCTGCTGTTGCACCCTTTGATGTTCGTCCTTAATTTTGCATTTTCCCTCCTTGTTTGTTTGTCTGTCTTTTTTAATAACTAAAGTTGAAGAAAGAGTAAATCATTATCCAGTAGAAGTAAAATTAGTGTTTTTTTTTTCCTGTAACGATTTCACTTTTTTATATAAACTTTCTAAGCAATTTCAGATTACTTTTTTTCTTGAGCTGAATGTTAGGATGCCATTTCATCGAAAACAGGTATACTCACAGGAAATTCAGAGACCACTTAGCTAGATGTGCACCTTGGCTGAAAGATCTGCTTTTTTTTTTCATACCCAACTAGCTTTAAATCTTTAAAATGCTCTTTGACGTTTACAATGTACAGATTTGGGTGTTTGATAATGCACAAATAGCAACAGAAACACACTCGTTTACGCATTCAAACTCTCACAAACCCTGGCTGTTGCCATTTGCCAACTTGTCTTTCACTTTACTTGTTTTTTTTTTCCTTTTGTTTTCGACTGCTGAGGCTGAGGAGCAAAGCTTCCCACAGTAACACTCACTTTGTTTTACAGCCTCACAGTAAAGGAATGGGGAGACGGGGATGCAGAACAAGATATATAGTCATGGTAATGCTACAAGAAACAATAAAACTAAGTGATGGCAAACTAAATGGCATACCAAAGGAGGGGTACCTTTATGGGATGCCATGCAGTCTTTGACAATGATGAGGATTTATCCCTGTGTCTGTCTTTCCCTCCTCATATATCTGTCACAGTCTCTGGCATCTCTGTCTCAGTCTATCTTTGTCGCTCAGTCTCTGTCTTACTGTTTTTTCTGTTTCTATCTCTGCTGATCTGTGTCTGTCTGACTGTCTGTCTGGGTCTCTATCTTTCTATCTCTGTCTCTCTGTTGCTTCTGTCTATGCTTGTCTTTATCTGTATCTCTCTGTGGCTCTGTCCCTCTTCCCCTTTCTCTTTCTGTCTGTCTCTGTCTTTCTCTTTCTGTCTCGGTCTGTACCTGTCTTAGTCTGTCTCTGACACACACACACACACACACACACACACACACACACACACACACGCTCTTTTATGTCACTGCCTCTCTCTGTTTGTCTTTCTCTGTGTCTACCCCTCCCCCAGTCTGTCTGTCTCTGCTTTCTACCTGTGTCTATCGGCCTTTGCCTGTCTCCCTGTCTCTGTCGGTGATTGCCCTTGCCTGTCCTAGTTTGTACGTGTCCCTGTCTCTCCATCTCTCCGACACTGTCTCTGTCTCACTGTCTCTGTCTCTCTCCTCTTATACATAGATGTATATGCTTACACACACATATATCTGTGTGTGTGTGTGTATATAATATATACATATACATATATATACATATATATTATATGTAATATATCTGTGTGTGTGTGTGTATATATATATCTGTGTGTGTGTGTATATATATATACATATACATATATATACATATATATTATATGTAATAATATATATATACACACACACAGATATATGTGTGTATGTATATATATTATATTACATATAATATATATGTATATATATGTATATGTATATATGTGTGTGTGTGTGTGTGTGTGTGTGTGTATGTAAAATCTGTCTTCTCTTTCTGTGTATCCCAGTCTTCCTCTCTGGTGTGTGTGTGTGTGTGCGTGTATGTGTGTCAAGGGAGGTTGCATCTGGCTGTGTCCATCTTTTGTCCTTTCTCTGTCTGTCCAACCAGCTGTCTCTGTTGGTCTGTCAGGCTGTTTTGTCTCCTGCTGTTTCTTCCTCTGGCTCTATTAAATCTTTTGTTATTCTGTCTCCATCTCTGCCTGTCTTAAGGAAGCAGGACTGAAATGTGATTAAAATTTAGTATACAAACCACTTCTATTATGTTCCCTTTCATTCTTGACCCTGAGCCAGATTCAGTAATCTGTAAGTAAATAGAAGTTAACTGTCTTAGGGTTCACGTTCAAAGATATGAGACCTAAATAAACAAAGGCCTGTGAAGGAGAAAACGGTGTCCCAAGGATGCATGTGGGCTGGACACAGACAGCAGGCAAGTGTACAGTATGTCCCTGTGGAAAGGGTCTATAATACAAACAACACAAAGGTGGCATTAGAATTTTGATGAAATGTCACTCAATGTTCTAGAAAAAAAAGCATCTTTTTTAAGAGGAAAAGAAAAAGACAGGGGAAGGGTCTATCTAGATGGTTTCCAGGAAGGTGCTCACCAAGTCTCAACCACAGAATTTGGAAATAATATGCCTCACGAGAATATAAAATAGTAAGACGTACCTATTCTATAAGTGCATAACCAAAACTATAAGATTTAAACTTGACATTTTAATTTGGGATCTTTGAAAAAATAACACATTGGAGGAAAACCCAAAGTTTCAATGTCATCACCTGTTCAGCTAGGGACATGATTACTATGACATTTGTGTTTCTATGAGCCCACATGATTCCACCCTTTTGTTGTCCACTCAGTTACCTGGACCTTCATGCAACAGTACGTTCAAAAGCATGTATTATCTGTTACCATAGCATGAACCTGCATTCATGGTTAAGGATTCTGTAGCACATTAAGTATGTGCAATTGGGTGCAAATTTGGTAGATATGAATATTTGTGGCCACTATATTGTTTTCTCTTACCTGGGTTACCAGTTTCCTTGCAATTCAATTTTAAGAGTTCATCTGCTCAACAAACCTTTTTCTCATACATTCTCCAAGTCTATTTATGTTGATAGTTTTTGAGGAAGCTTCGCTGGACATATAAGTCCAATGTTGAAAGACCGTACAGGATAGGAGGTTAAGAATATTGTCAAACAGACCACACAGCTTGATTCTGAGTCCCAGATCTACAATTTTTAGGTGTATGATCTTGACCATGTCATTTAACCTCTCCGTTTCAGTTTCCTCATCTACACAAGGGGAATAATAAGGATGATGATATCATCTACCTCCTGGGTCACTGTGATGATTAATTTAATTAATGCACACGATGTACTTAGCAAAGTGCTTGGCACAAAGAAATTTCCATGTAAGTAGCTTTCATTTTATTTTCGTTGTTGTCATGTACAGTTATTGTAGCTGTGTCATCTGTTGGAGTGTCACACAGATAGGTCATTATTATCACTACAGAAGATAGGGACTCTAACCTTTTCTTGGAAATGTCAACTCTTTACACAGGCAGGAAATTGATATTCTCTGAGTTGGGTTCATCATGGGAATATGATGAAGCCAAGTTTGTGGTATGAAATTTATACAAGATACTTTCCACATGCCAGTTACTATTGTATCTTTTATCTTTAATCCTTCATAATGTTGTCACTCCTCTGTATTTTGGTGCAAGGTTTCTAAGAACAGCTGGGCCAAGGAGTTATGTTAGCATGGTATAGTGTGTTTTCTTTATTTTTCTTAAAGGAATAAATGTTAAGGCTGAGTGGGAGATTATATGGCAAGACTCTGGTCCACCTGAAGGGCATCCTGCCCACTCTGTTCAATCTAGGCCTAGAGGGAATTGTGAGTCTGGGCATGGTGCTGGGTCAGTCACCTTAGGGTTACTAAAATACAGTGTGTTATTGGTTTTACAATAAAAAAAATGATAAGGTAAATCATTCCAAACTGGGTTACCAAGTCAGACAGAGTCCAAGGATAAAAGTGTAGCAAGCAGGCTTAGGTCTGAGAAGAGCAGAATGGGAAGAGATTTCTTTCAGAGAGATGATTGGAATCGAAAGCCTTATAGGTCACTATGGCCAGGGCAGGAGAATTCTCCCAATGCTTAAAGGTTTATTCTATGTAGGAACTTCCTGGTTTCGCTACGTGACTCTGAGGATCAGTATTATGTTCCTTGGAGTCCTGTGAAAAAGTAAAAATCTCTGGAAGAGATTATTATAAGTTGTCAAACTCTCACTAGGAATTAATTTATTAAATCATAGATTTTGGAAATAGAGAGCCCTATGGAAATGGAACACAAGCCAGGTCAGCTTTAAAGACAAGGGGAGATCAGAAAAAAGACTAGTAACATGGGTAATTTCCCAAGAAGGCAGACCTGTGTGTGATACCACATTGATATGGGTTTTTTAGACCCTGGGGTATCTGAGGTGTGGCTCCCATGATAAGTGAAAAGGTCATAGAAAAAGGATGTAAAAGGGCATGGAATATCAATAGCAACAGTAGCTAAGATTTCCTGACTGCTTAACCATGTCCTTAAAACTCACAACTGCATTATGAAGTAGGTATTACTAGTCTCTCCATTTTATGGATGAAAATTGAGGCTTGGAGAGGCAAAACAAATTACCCAAAGACACAATAGCTGGTAAGAAGCAGAGTCCAAGACTAAATGATTCCAGGGCTTAAGCTTGTCACCTCTTTTCTATTACCTGTCCCTTCCACCTAAGTTCCTGCTCATCTTTGAGTTCATCTGTGAGATTCCACAGTCTCTGAAGAAATTTAGCTAGCTCCACCTCTGAGACTCTTTTCTGTTAACTCGTATAACACTTCTAAGCTGGACTGTATCATTTAATACTCACAAGCTTCTGTTGTTTTGCTTGAGTGTGTGTGTGTGTGTGTGTGTGTGAGAGAGAGAGAGAAGAGAGAAAGAGAGAGAGAGAGAGAGAGAGAGAGAGAATAATGGGAACATTGAGAGTAAGGGGCCATGTCTTTCTCCCTTGCCTACAGTATGGCTCAGTCTCAGCTGGGCATGAGTAACCTATGAACAGAACTCTACTATTTTTAGAAAAGGTGATCTAAGAAAGCCTCTCTGAGAAGGTGGTCTGTGCACAGAGACTTAAATGAATGCGGAAATGAACCGCATGCACGCCTTTATGCAGAGTGTTGCTCCCAATACACAAATCTAAGAATATCTACTTGGGCTGAAAGGTCACCTTCCATTAGAGCTATGCCCAAGCTCAGGATTTTTGAATTCTTTGAGTTTAGTGGAACTTACTCAGAGGTCCTGTAGGCTCTCAATGCCCACTTCATCTAAGGCAGGTCTGCTGGTAATTGTTTTATGTTTATACTCTAGTGCAAGGCTTTATTTGAATATAGTGTTCTGAGACTGGCTACATTTTCCTGGGCTTCTTCTATTTTCCTGTCCACTTAGAACTTTACTACCCCTCCAGTCTCTTCTTCCCCGGCCTCTACTGCACATTCTAGATCCAGTGCCTAGAGCACCCGTCCTTAAAAAAACTTTTGTCTTTGTCCTTACCCTGCTAGAAAAGTGCCCACTCCTGTCAGGGTAAAAGCCAAACTCTTCAGTGGGGCTTATGAGGCCTTTCTGGTCTGACCTATCATTCTGACCTAGTCCTGGCTTACCAGCCATACTGATTCAGCTATAGTTCTCTAAATGCACCATACCTTTTGGGGCTTCTGCAAGCACTGTGTTCTCACATCACCCCTTGTACCTCGCCTTGTCTCCTCGGTTAGGCATTTCCCAACCCCCACACACCAAAATCTTGGTCCTTCACTTCTCTTGCCACTACTGTGCCTTGTAATAACATATATTGGGATACTTTTCACACTGAATTATAATTTATTGATTTCCATAACTGTCTTCCCCTTTACACAGAGCTCTGGAAGTCTAGGGCACATGCTTTATTTACTTTGAATCCCCAAAACCTAGCAAAATGCCTGAAACCTTGTGGGTATGCAACTGTAATAGTCAATATTTATTTTCTAGTGGTTATTACATGTCAGGCACCATTCAAAATGCTTTAAATAGACAGACCAACTCATTTAATTTTCAAATTAGCCATATGAGGTATATACTATTATCATCTCTAATTTCCAGGTGAGAAAACCAAGGAACAGAGAGGCTAAGTAACTTGCCTAACACCACACAGCCAGAAAGTTTAAAAGTGAGGATTAAAACTCAGGAAATTTGGTTCTAAAGTTATTCCTTCATCATTTAACTTATTCTGGATAAGCAGCAGATAGGCAGATAGGTGGACAGATAGATGCACAGGTGGGTAGATAAATAAATTGAAGATTAGTGAACAGGTAAATGGGTGGAAAGACAGAATCCCAAAGAGATAGTTGAGGTAACTGGGGCTTAGAAAAGTTAAATAAACTGTTTGATGCCACTTGGTTTAAATGGGTTCTGCCTGACAGTCAGTGCTTAGATCTCACTACTAACGACAGAGGTCCTCAATGTTTTTCTGATGAGTAAAAAAAAAAAATGTTAGTTCAATACTCCTGTGATTATCCCTTGGTGACAGAGCTGGAGGCAGGCCCCGGATCCCCAAAGTGTTGCTAAAGCAGATGGAGTGAGTGTGGTAGCAGCAATCAGCTTGGGAGAATTTTACAACTTTGAGGCTTGTTTTGTTGGACGTATTAGGGGCTGTGACCCACTACAACCACAATCATCTATTAATGTTGGAGAGCACCAAGAAAAAAAAATATGGAGAAGTGGTAGATTTAGTTAGAGCCTTCTCATCTTTCCTCCTTCTCATGGAATAAACCCCTCTTTATTGAAGATGAGCTTTGTGTGAAGGAGCTCACTGTTCAGGCCTCAATTTTCCCAATGGAAAATGAAACTATTGTACCATTTAAAAAAAATCAGTTTTAAAGAGAACTAAAACAAAAACCCCTCTGTAGAGTGACAACAATGCAAGCCTTTTTGATTAAAGAGACAGAGTGGTGAGGTGAAAACAGTCCCATGCTGATTGACAAGGTGCCTAGGGATCCAGCCTTGGCTTAGCCATTTAAAGAACGTGTAAAAAAAAAAGAGCATGTGACAGTTGGACAATCCTTTCTTCTCTCTGGGCCTCAGTTTCCCTGTGAGTATAATGTGAGGCCAATCTCTCATTTCTCTATGGATATTTTCAGCTCTGACCCACAGTGACGTGGCTGACATGAAAAAATGGGGTAATCAGCCAGTAACTAACACCTGCATTGATGTCTGGAAGGCTTTAGTGATCCAAAGCCTCCTGTTTAGAATTAGGTCTCCCCTTTTGCTTCTGTCAGTATATAGCCACTCTGTGCAGGATCCATATCTCCCAGGAGAGGGTGAGGATAGGGTGGGGGTTTCCACAGATATGGAGAAGGGAAGAGTGTATGTGCAAGGCTCCCACCACAGGTGGTTTGATGTTAGGGATCTGCCTTCAGGTAGAGCCTAAAGATGGCCTTTGTACTCAAAATGTTTAGAAAGAGAAGAATGTGAACCTGACTTGTTATTTTCTCACAGCTGTTTTACAAACCTGAGTATCTTTAGCAACAACCCGAGTCAGTTGATAAGTCAACAAACATTAAGTACAAGTACTTTCTATGTGCTGAGTGCTGGGCTAGATGCTCTCTCTCTCTCTCTCTCTCTCTTTCTCTCTCTCTCTCTCTCTCTCTCTCTCTCTCTCTCTCTCCTCTCTCTCCTTTCTTCTCCCTCCCCCCTCCCCCCCTCACAGAGGCACATCCATATTCTCAAGAAGCTCAGCCTATGAGGAAATAAGTCATAGACACAAATAATGAGACTATAAGACAGGAAGCCATGACATGGAAATTTAGTAGAGAGAGGAAGAAGTCCTCATTGGAAGGATCAAGTAGCTCTCGAATGGAGGTAGTATTCGAGTACTGAGTTCCTATGCAGGAGGAGGCTGCAGTTATTAAGCTCCCAGACCCTGGGTTCAGCCAGACTTCGGTTCCAAAGACAGCACATCCACTCCTTAGCTATGTTACTCAACCATTTTAAATTTCAGTACCCTCATCTATAAAATGGGGATGTCCTGACCTATCCTTTAGGATGAATATGAGTATAAAATGAGAGATTGTGTATGAGGTCTTTAGTACAAAGACTTGAGGTACTAAACCAGTATTAATTGTTATAGTTTGAACTATTGTTATCATTGCTTTAATTTTCATTTTCCACCATCTGCCTCTAATTCAGGACTTCTTATATCAGGCTAGGGTGTTTCCCTTGAGGCTGGAAGATTTATTTCTGAATTGTCTAGGTGGGATAAATGGGTGAGAATTTAACCTTTCAACCATCCTCTCTTCTTTTTTCCAGATCCTTAGAGAGGTGACTAGATGTGGGAATGGTCCAAATTTTATCAAAAGGTGCCTTTTGTTGTCAGACTTGGGTTTCAGTCACTGAACTTAGGCTTTATCTACTTTGTAACCTCATGTGTCCCCTCTCTGTGCCTCAGTTTCCCTATCTATAACATGAGGATGTTTCTAAAAGATTTCTTAGGGCTGTTTCAGTGACAAAATCCTAGTATTTCTAGTTCAATCTGGGAACTGTTAAAATACCTCTAGCTAACTTGTATAAAACTGTTTTCTCCAGAGTTTCCTAAAGTCAGAAGGAAAAAACAACAACAACACAACAACAACAACAACAACAACAACAACAAAGGTTAACTAGTGCACTTATTTGACTTGAAAAAATTATATTCAGGACTGACCTTCTATCTGACAAATAGAACCTGATCAGTACAGTAAAAAATTCCTGTTCCTGACATTTATACAGCACTTTAGCTTTTCAGGCAGTTTGGATGAGAACATTCCCCTTTTCTCCTTTGCTCTCTAATCCCCACATTAAGTTGCCCCTCACGTGACCGTACCCCTGACCATAGGAGGAGGCAGCCTCAGCTGACCAAGACCTGGGATTTCAGATAAGTGGAGTGAAAGCATTTTTCAGTCTGAAAAATCTCAGAATCTCCCATCACTTTCTCTCCAACAAGGTGCCAGCGTAAAAATCTCTCTTGGGTGGAAAATTCTTGCCTCCTTCATTCCTGGTTCCTTACTCTTGGTTACACAGCGTGAATGTGTATATGCATGTGTATACACGTGTGCATGTGAGCTGAGGGAGGGTCAAAATGAGGCCACAGTGGCCAGGTTGGACTCCATCAGTGAGATTTGTGTTTGCCCCCATTTCCCTACTTCTTTATTCGTGTGGCACTGGGTACAAACTTTCAAATAGTCCTGAGCTCAGTGCTAGCACCGGAGTCCCTTTCTACCTTGGAAGTGGTAGCAACTAACAAAGCCCCCCTATCAAGTATGTCCACCCTGTGATTAGGTTTTTGTAATAGTCAAGTCACTCAGAGTGAACAGTTTATTCCCCTCTTCTTCTTAAGGCCTAGGCTGTCCCAAGGTTCTACTGCTCATCCAAACCTAACTTTATGGAACAAACCAAACTCAGGACCAGATTGGGATGAAACCCAAATTAGCCTCCAAACCAGCTGGTAAAATCATCAGGTGTTTGGTTTCTCCAGCTACAGGTGTTTCCTCCATTTGCTCTGAAGATGTAATAAATGCCCTGGTTAATACACGACTTCACCCCACTTAGGCCCACATCGCCTCTGAGGGACAGTCTGTTCCTCATCCCACCCCAATTCTGTAGATGTAGTAAAAAGTTGGCCCAGATTACAGAATGATTGGCAGGCACCATTTCTGTGAGTAGAAAGTCTGAGGATAGAACTCTTCACTTTTCTGAGTAAAATATAAACTGACCACTCTAATTGGGTACATTATAGTTAATATTCACCAAGAATCAGAGTATGTTTAGCCTTCGTTTACAGATGAGAAAAGTAGGGCTTAGAATTTAAATAAATTGCTTTGAGTCACCCAGCAGAAGTGTAGAGTTTAATTCTAACCAAGTACTGTCTGATGCCAAGGCTCACAAGCCACCTTGCCAAAAAAAATTTCTTTTAGATTCTCATAATAGGATCTAGCGTATTGTAGTTTGGTGGACTGCTGTACCTAAGGATGTTCTAGTCAGAACCAGAAAAGTGTGGGGAGATAAACCCTGGAGAGGGGTCTTTCTTTCTGCTCTGGGACATCTCTAATCACTACCTCCAAGCAGAAGAATACTGTAGGAAGTAAGCACTGCCCCAAAATGCTGAGACCCTCTGTATAATATCCCTCTAAAAGTCTTTATGCCCTTCTCGAGTTCTCTTTTTCCCTTTGTGTTACTCAAATGGCTCTCAAGAAAAGCTCAGCTAATAGTCTTTAGCATTCAGAAGAGTTTAATACCAGCATAGACCTCAATGAGACTCTCTCCTTCTTAACTGGGCCC